>PVJH01002450.1:30730-168737 GCA_004026705.1 Nesogale talazaci | reverse complement strand
TTTTAATCTCATTGCTTCAGCTATTGTCTTTAGCCATTTGTGTGTGTGTGTGTGTGTGTGTGTGAGAGAGAGAGAGAGAGACAGAGAGAGAGAGTGAGAAAGAGAGAGAGAGAGATGCTCCCTTTCTCACTAACCCTCTATTTTATCAAGGAGGTTTACGTTACACTGAGTTGTAATGTATATTGAGGACTATAACTTTTGATCTTAATAAGTGCTTCGAAGTCTCTTTGCTTCCAGTAAAACATATTGTGTCACCTGCATATCACAGGTTGTTAGGAAACCTTCCTCAAAACTTGATAAGATGTGTTTTTTTTAATATCTCGGCTTCATCTGATAGGCATACAAATAGATTAATTGCATTGTCAGGGTAGTATTCTGTTGGACATCATTCACGGTCACACCTATTCCTGATTTTAAACCATACAGTATTCCCTTGTTCTGTTTGAATAACGACCTCTTAGTCTGTGTACCAATTTCATATGAGTACAATAGAATCTCATTTTCTTGTTAATGTTATCCACACAACTGGATGCTTTTGTATAAACAATAAAACACAAGCATGATTTGTCAGGCTGCTAGCTTCCAAATTTCTTAACATCTGCCTGTCAGCACTTCCAGTAATAGATCAGTCTTTTGAAATATTTCATCTAGTTTTTCATCAATCCTTTGGAGCTTGATTTCTCTATAATGTCTTTATTGCACCTTGAACTATTTCCAATTTCTCCAAAGTATGACCAACTGACAGATAAGTGGTGGCTTAGTAAAGACTACAGCCTAGAAAACATTTTGAGCATTCTCTAGTCTGATGGATTTTTAGGATGCATTGGACTGCTAACGCAAAGTTAGTGGTTTAAACACACCAGTCACTCCAAAGGAAAAAGATGAAGCTATCTACTCCCATAACGATTTACAAACTCAGAAACCCTCTAAAGCAGCGGTTCTCAACCTGTGAGTCATGCCCCTTAGAGGGTCTAATGTTCCTTTCCCAGGGGTTGCCCAATCCACAACAGTAGCAAAATGACTCTTATGAAGTAGCAACCAAAAAAAAGTATGGTTGGGTTGGCCACCGCAACATGAGGGCTGCAAGGATCACAGCACTCTGAAGGTTGTGAACCATCACTATAAAAGATTTGCAAGAGTTATAATCCACTCAAAGGTAATAGGTCTTTATAAATAACTTTATTGTCATAGAATTCACATACTATACAATTTGAAAGTTCAATGCTGGTAAGAACAGTTGTACAAACATCAGCACAATCAATTTCAAGACATTTTTCTTCTTTCTCATGTTATCTCTCCATTTCCACCAATTCCCCTTGGGATGTCCCTACGTAATTATTAATTCAACCACTGTATCTTTAGATTTATCTCCCCTAGATTCCATACACAGAAAATCATACAAAGCAAGAAAGAAACAAAAATACATTCATGACCAAGGTCTAAATTAAAAAGCAAACAGAAGATATTAGAAACTGACACAATTTAAAAATGAGTCAAAAGTGTTATATTTTCACCTAACCATAACTGCCAAAATGCTCTCTGAGAACAAGGTGTTGTATATTCTTGGATACAATCCCAGGGGATTCACAGGAGGATGAACCCATGTGTGGGGGGCCCTGAAGATGGATTTTGTGATGCCACTATCATCCTTACCCTTCTGTAAAATTGGTCTTGGGAACGTGTGCTCTGCAACCAGAAGTCTCCCCCCCACCCCGACCCCCGCTTTGGATTTGAATTTTATTCTTTGCATGTACTCCATGAATCACACATGCTGGTGTGCTTCTCCCATGCGAACTTGGCTGATGCCTCACCTAGATGGCTGTTGACATGAAGGCAAGGCATTCAGACCTTGGACGCTATTCTTTATGATAGCTTCTGATTTCTTCCGACACATTGCCATAGCATCCACATTATCAGAGAGCTCTTCATGGGGCAACTATCAAGTAAAGGCATGTCAGAAGAACTAAGCGTTCTTAGGTTAGGACTATGATTAAGTATGAGACAAAAAAACATACATATATCTATCATTGATACATGCCTCTGGTTCACTTGAGGGGCAGCTTTAGCATTTTATAATAAAGACCCCAGGACATAGGGAATTCTATTGACAATGGCACTACTTTAGACAACGATATAGCCTTTGAAACATTGTTGAGAGCAGGTGGAAGGAGAGAGTCCTCGGCCTTCATTAGCATGGTCAGCAGTTGCTTCTCTGGAGAGGGACAGAACTTTCCACGCCCATCAATGGGCACAGTCTCAGAAACTCCCATGGACTGCCCTATCGAGGCACTGAGAGTCACGGTAGACTCAATAGCAGCAAGTCTGCTTCCCTTGGGTTGAGAGAAGGGAATTATAGACATGCACGATGGGATTTGGTGGCTTGCACAGAGTAAAAGTTTACATGAACATTGAGGATTGAGAATAAGGCAAAGTTTTGAAGATCACTTCTTCACAAAGGCATACCCGTGCCTGCCAGTGTAAAAGAGCAAAGCGAGTATCAACATAGTCAATATTTAGCAGTCCAGAGCCAGAACTAATCGGACACCCTTAAAGCAAAAGATCTGAACCAAAGTCTGACATGACCGTGGGGTTTTGGCCTTGGACTCTAGCACATAGGTGTGTGTTGTGGCAGCTAAAAGTAAAAAACAATTATCTATGCAAATTGAAAGAATCCTTTCTTTCCACCTCTCCCTGAACCCCTTCTGCCGTCTAAGCTCCAACACAGAACAAGATGGCTGAGCAATGCAATTGCTATTTTATTACTGTGTTGTAGCATTTCTATTTCCAAGAGAGAAGTTTCAGTTTTAGAATTCAAGTAAAAATGTGCTTAGAGCTTTAGAGTCTCCAGAAATTAGCTTTTAAGTATGTATGTGTGTGTGTGTGTATATATATACTATTATTTTACGCAAACCAATAATAATAATAATAATTGCACAACTCTACTTGATGTGATTCAACTATTGAATTATGTTTATGAAATATGTCAATGAAACTAAAAATTAATAATAAATATATTCTAATCTTTGAGTACTTTTTACAGAATGAGCATCTATAGCTAAAACAAAATGGCTCGCTGAAAACAATTTAACAACTACCTCACAAAAATCATTGTATTTTTCAGTTTTGTCATAATTGAAAAAATAAAGTTATAATTATTTATATTATTATATTATTTGTAATTATTTTATATATTTTTTGACATCACTGCCCTCAGGGGGTGGGAGTAGGAGGCCCAGCCTTTGCTCCATGGAGCTGGAATCGAACCTCCATCCCAGTGGGCCGCAGTCCTGCGCACAACCATATGCCACCGGGGCTCAGCTATATTATTATTTTTATACTTACATTTATGTTTATGTTTGTAGTTATATTTATATATTATATATACTTATAATTATTTATAATTTTTATAAGTATTTCTCATAAAAAATCAAGAACCTTGATAAAAACCCATAATTCCGAATCGGTATTTTCTGTTTTCCCATGACAATAATTGAAAAACAAACCCAAATTAAATAAACAATTTAAGTTGAGTAAGATGATTTTGTTTAGAAAACATAACTAAGGGTGATTTTAATGACTTTATAGCTAAATATGTAATCACAAAAAGATAGCAGAGTAGATGAATCCAAAGTTCTATCTGAAACCCTTCAGTGGGGACATACCCAGTTGTCTACAGATGGGCTCTGGCTCTCCACTTCAACTCTCACCATTCACATCGATCTAATTATTTGGATCTTTTGATACCTGATACCTGATCCAGTAGGCACCTTTTGATAATGCAAACTACTATGCTTCTTCCAGAAGTGTTGTAAGGAAGGGATGATTCAACCAAGTTACAGTAAAGCACCAATGAAACACACATCATTCTATTAGGTCCAGAATGCATCCTCCCTTCCCACTGTCATGACGCAGTTTTACCTTTGAAATCTGGCTAGACCTAAGGACACAAATTAGTACACATAAGTGCTCTCAACACATAGAACTCAGGACAGACAAACCCCTCAGGAACAGGAGTGGGAGAAATGATATCATGAGGGTAGGGCGATGGTTGCAAGGAGGGAAGGGGAGAGAAAGGGGAAACCGAACATAAGGTTGCATGTACAGCCCCTCCTCTGAAGGGGACAAATTTTAAAAAGCCTCAGTAATGGGAGACAATGAAAAGTGTAAGATACAAAATAATAATAAATATGTAATTGATCAAAGATTGACAAGAGTGGGAGGGTGGAGAAGGGAAGGGAAAAAGGAGGAGCTGAGAGTACTCTGAGGTAAACTTTAAAAAAATGCAAAGGGGGCACAGAGAAGCGACTATATACAGAAATTCTTGGGATGAGGCCTAGGTAGTATGGTAGGGGTCAGACCAAATCCAGGGCTACATATGGTAGCCGACTGCAGTGGGTAGGGGAAGATGGTGATATGTAAGGAGGGAATGGGGTATTAAACCTAACAAGGGGAGTATATTGTTTATCTCTCCACAGGGAAAGAGGGACAAAATTTAAACCCGGTGATCCAAGATGTGAATGCAGCATGGCAGCATGGAGCGGGGAAACAGTGAAGGGGGTCTGAGAAGCCAAACCCAATCCCAACTACATGGACAGCTGACCCTCTGCAGAGGAGTTTGCTTTGGAGGTCAGCACTGAAGCTGCATCTTGGGGCGTGAGATATGTATGATAAGAGCACAGGAGAACAAATGAAGGGGGGTGGGGAAAGAATGGAGTGAATCTTGGCTCACTGAGCCTTGAGGATGATATTCCTACTCAGAACAGCCAAGGCACAAAGAGGACCATATGACCAGCCCCACTATAAATCAAGGCATCTCTTGCTAATACAAGGCCCTACAGGGACCACAATGGAGAAACTGGGTCGGGATTGTACCCTGTGTCACCCAATTACACCATGGCAAAACACCAAGGGTGTGCAACAGAGCATGGAGTTCCCGAGAGAATGCCAAGGATATACTTTCAGGGCAGGATGTGACATTCCAGTGGATTCAACCAGGGGACACTCCTGGAGGTCAAAGAAGAGACCTTGAGCTATTTACAGGCTTTTATGCTGCTGTTGTTTTCATTTTTTACACACACACATATATATAGATATATATAGACAGATATAGATATGAGTTTTTTGTTGTTTTTATCATTGTTTTATTTTCTTTGGTTGCTTCATCTTAGGATGCCTGTTTTGTTTTTTTTCTAGCACATATTGTTATCTCTGCAGGTCTGTCTAGATAAGATAGGTTAGATGAACAGTCTGGAGGAGAAATAACCGAACTGATGGTTCTGGGGGTGTGCTGTCTAGATAAGATAGGTTAGATGAACAGTCTGGAGGAGAAATAACCGAACTGATGGTTCTGGGGGTGTGGCATGGGAGATGTGGAGGGAGGGAAAGGACTTGGTGTTGACCAACCCAAGAATAAGGAAACAACATGTGATTCAAGATCAGTGACAAGGTGGGTGTGAGAGGCCCGATAGGGATTGAGCAAGAATAATGCAGCAGAGATATAATACTCAAAACCCAATGGGAGGCTGAGCAAGATAGTGGGACAAGAGGAAAGTAAAATGAAATAGAGGAAAGAAGTGGGGAGTAAAAGGCATTTATTGAGGCTGAGCCCCGGTGGCGTAGTGGTTGTGCGCGGGACTGCGGCCCACTGGAATGGAGGTTCAATTCCAGCTCCGCAGGAGCAAAGGCTGGGCCTCCTACTCCCACCACCAGGGCAGTGATGCCCTAAAACAAACAAACAAGCAAACAAAAGGCATTTATTGAGGTTTAAATACAAGCATGTACATGGGTGAATATATTTATATATGACGATGGGGAACACACAGGATTAGTATTAAGACAGCAGAAGGGAATTGGACCTCCAGTCAGGTACTTCCTCAATGAAAGAACACTTTGTTCTATTAAGTTGGCATTGCATGATGCTCACCTTCTCGACACCAAAACTGAACACAAATGTGCACACAAGCAAAAATGGTGAAGAAAACTTGCGGTGCCCGGCTATCAAAAAACATACCATCTGGGGCCATAAAGGCTTGAAAGTAAACAGGCGACCATCTAGCTTAGAAGCAACAAAGCCCACATGGAAGATGCACATCAGCCTGTGCGACAACTGAGGTGTCAAAGGGATCAGGTACCAGGCTTCAAAGAACTAAAAATTATATCATTCTAAATGAGGGGGAGTACAGATTGGGGACCCAAAGTCCATCAATAAGAAAAACGACAGCCCCTTACAGAGGGATTTTAGTGAGGAGATTTGTCAGTCAAAGTACAGTGTAGCAACAATGAAATATGCAACTTTCCTCTAGTTCAATGCTTCCTTCCACCTCCTATGATGATCCCAATTCCACCTTACTAGACCAAGGGATGTACACTGGAGTCAGAAACAGGGGTAATTCAGGATGATGACCCTTTCAGGACCAGTGGTGAGAGTGGTGATGCCGGGAGGGTGGAGGGAAGGTAGAATAGAAGAGGGGAACCTATTTTAAGTACCTAGATATGACCTCCTCCTTGGGATATGGACAATGGAGAAGAGGGTGAAGGGACACATCAGACAGTGTATGATGACAAAATAATGACAATTTGTAAATTGTTAAAGGTTCATGGGGGAGGAGGAGTGGGGAGGGAGGGGAAATATAGGGAATCAGAGGCCTAAGTAGAATGAGGATATTTTGAGAATGATGATGGCAACAAATGTGCAAATGTGGTCTGCATACAATTGCCATATGTATTAAGTATGATAGGAGTTGTATAAGTCCCCAAGGGAATGCCTTTTTTTTTTAAAGATTAGAGTGAGGGCATAAGTAAAAATGATTTGAAAATTATGGCAATGTATGTACAAATATATTTGATACAACTGATGTATGAAATGTTATAAGAGCTGTAAGAGCCCCTAATAAAATGACTTTAAAAAATATAACAATAGCTCTCACTAAGTTGAAATTATGTTATTGTATTTTTTAGCTTTTCTTTTACATAAGACATAATAAATGAAATCATCTAAAGTGTATTTGCTGCCCACCACTAAATTAAGCTATAATTGTTGCCGTGAAGAGTCGAGGATATTGAATAAAATTTATTTTGTTTACCTTATTGGGAGGAAAAAGAGGAGCTGATACCAAGGGCTTTAGTAGAAAGAAAATATTTTGGAAATGATGATGGCAACATCAGTACCCATGTGCTTGATGTAGTGGTTGATTGGATGTTATAAGAGCTGTTAGAGACTCCCTAAAATGACTTTTTTCAAGAAAACGATTTTTGAAATTATTTCTGTGTCATACTAATTACAAAGATGTAAAAATGCTTTATATTCTCCTAGTTATTATTTCAATTATTCTGACCCCTGAAAACAATCTTTAAGGATTCTTTAGCATATATTGAATGGGAGACACAAAAATTATTAGATAGACATGCAAATGAAGTAACTGAGACATTTTGAAATGGTAAATTTTCTGAAGAAATATGGGAAATAAAACAATTACATTGCTGTTTTTTGGATTACAATCCAAAGTAAAGGTGTAAGGCGGGCTAGAACTGAGTTTCCAAGGTTGGTATACTTATGGAATCAAACTGACACATCTTTTTCCCCCACAGGAGTTTGATGGATTTAAATAAGCCACTAGGATTCTCCTCCAGGATTCTCGGTAGTTTAGCAGTTCAGACTGTACCCAGGCTTTGATGTTTCACAATATAAACAATTACACGATAGTATCTGCTATGAATATATAAGCAGTTATAAGAAGATTGAGAACTTAAAAAGTAAATTTAAAAGATTAAAATGAAGTGCCATTAAAAGACATTTCCTGAGGGATTTGGGCCAGTCCTAAATTAGTTGATGCTTTGAAGAACTTCAATTCTTGCTGGTGGGGATTTTGAAAAGGGTCCTTAACCCCAGATTCCTTGGACTTGAGCATGTGGCTTGCCATATGATCTGCTTACCCTGGGAGTTATCAGAGCCTGTCATCTGAACTACTGAGCTTGGATTCATCCACTTCTCTTTTTAATATCAATCATTTTATTATGAGCTCTTACAGCTGTTATAACAATCCACACATCAATTGTATCAAGCATGTTTGTACATATTTACCATCCTCCTTTTCCAAACATTTTGTTTCTACATAAGCTCTTGGTATCAGCTCCTCTTTATTCACACCCTCCACCACCCTACCAGCCTCATGAAACCTTGATAAATTATAAATTTTTTAAATTTTCTATTGTTCATCATCTGGTGGAGTTTGACCAAGTGGAATTTAGCTAAAAGGAATTAATGAGAGCTGAATAAAGGTGAAACATTATGGTTGGGCAAAGGGAAAGTAGAGGAAATAAATTAAAGAACTAGGAGGAAAAATATACTTACAGAAGTATAAATATAGACAGGTATATGTGTAAATATATTAATATATAACAAAACATAGATCTACATAAATGTATATGCTACTATCAAGGAAGCTTCTACTCAAGTGTTCCCTCAATGCAAAAACACTTTGCTCTAATAAAAGGGCATTCTGTGGTGCTCAATGTGTTAGTCTGAGTAGACTAGAGAAGTAAATCCATAGGAACACTCATAGGTATATAAGAGAACATTTTCATAAATGGTAATTGTATATTAAGAAAGCATCCTAAACCAGTCTAGTTCAAACTAATAAGTCTGATATTGGCCCATAGATCCGATACCAATCTATAAAGCCCTCTTTACACTCATGAAACACATGCAATGATGCTGAATGTAGATGATCACAGACCACAGAAGGTCTTTGGATTCAGGGTGTTGCACGTATCTCAGTGTAACAGGGGTCTCTACGTGGCTTTTCCAGCTACAAAGGTGTTGTTGCATCAGGACAGGTACATATGCCTTCTAAAGCTCAGGGAACTAGCATAATTCCATATATCTTGTCAGCTACAATGTTTACCATGGAGTGAGCAGAAAAAGAGAAAATGTCTCCCGTCTCCAAGAATAAATGCATTATTATCCCAGAATTCTCAGGAGAAGGCTATGCACACACATAGACCTCATTGACTATCGCCTGATTGCCAATCTACACGCCACTCCTACATGCTTAATCCTCAAATTGACACCAGCTAATGTAACTACCACAATTGCCTTCCCAACATAATCGCTGAAGACAAAAGGAGTGCACAAGGAAATATGGTGAAGAAAGCTGAGGGTGCCCAAGCTATTAGAAGATATAGCATCTGGGGTCTTAAAGGCTTGAAGTTAAACAACCAGACATCTAGTAGGGGAGCAACAAAGCCCACGTAGTAGAAGCATACCAGCCTGTGTGATTATGAGATGTTGACAGGATCAGGTATCAGAAAACCCAAACAAGAAATCATATTGATGCAAATGATGTGTCAGCATAGAGCCCATCTGTACACAATTGGGGATATCCCCACAGAAGGGTCGCAAGGAAGTGACAAGCCAGCCAAGGTGCTGTATAGCACCAGTGAGCCATTTAACACCCCTCTAGTTCTTTAATTCTACCCACCTACCTAATATCATAACACCAACTGTACTTTAAAAATCGAGCTAGACCTGAGCATATACACTGATAGAGCCCAGGCCAAATAAACCCCTCAGGAAAAATAATGCATTTAGAAAAAACCAGGAGGGCAGGAGAAAGGTAGGATGAGGAGGGAGAGAATGGGAAAAGCAATCGCAATGATCCATAGATTCATCCACTTCTGTTCCCACCAGTTGTGGAAATTTCTGCAGTTTCCATTGTTATCTTTATGCTTCCTTATTTGTTAGGAAATACTCCATCCTAACATGTGACGTGTGTACTTAATCACAGCAGACTTTCCCTTTGACGACGGTGTGAGCCAATTCCTTGATAAAAGTTATGTGTGTGTGACATTGATCTTGCTTCTCTAGAGAATCCACCCTAACAAAGATTGTGAAAGGAAAAAGCTGAAATTCACGAGAAATGAATTTAAAGAGGAGGATATAGTATACTTTTAGAATGTGTTATCGTAAAATACACATAAATAGCTTCAGGTGGAATATATTAAAACTGTTCTTTAGCTATTCTTTGCTTTATCAATTTATGGGTTTAAGGTTATACCAATATTCCTTCAGTTTATATGATTTCAGTGGCAACGTCAGAGGTAATTCCAATGCACGTTCTTGTTATGTCAAGGATATAAATTGTATCCAATTGCTTTAAAGAAGTCTAAAATCTACAGGCCATCATCATTGTCAAATGAATTCATCCATATCTTAGACAAGACTTTTATTTGGTATAATAAAAATGAGTATGTCTAAGAGAAACAGAAAAGAAATAAAAGATAATGGTGCAATACCCTTACCCAAAAAGCTGCCTGGAGAACCCAGTCGAAGGACCCAGGTCTAGAAAGCTGGTTTTGTAACTCACTGCCATTAAGATCACTCCAACGCGTCGCTACCCCGTCGAACAGTGGAGGATTTATCTTGTGAGTTTCTATTGGAATAGAAAAACCTCACCTTTCTTCCCTGGAGTGGCAGATGATTTCAAACTGCTGACCCTGTGGTTAGTGACCCCACGCAAAATCCACTCCGCCACCAGGACTTCTGAAAGGTCGTTAGCGTAAGAGCAGAGTTGAAGTTCCCGTACAGGAATAGGCAAAACAGTGCATAGCTGCTGCTGGGCCTAGACCACTATCTTTGCTGTTGTTGGACTACTAATCCTCCCACTACCAGTGCAGTGTGACATGGCCAAAGGAAGGAGATCCAAACTCAGATGCTCTGACCTTTCCAGAGATTGCATTGTTTGCTCATGTCAATATTTATAATGATGGCAGACTCAAGGTAGTCACAAGATTCTGCTCTTCCAAAGATATAAAAGTGCTCATTAGACTTTCTACTATTCCCATGATTGCGAAAATCTCCTAAGCCCTACTGCAATTTCATGATCAAAAGTGTTGGCTAAGTTTTATTGCTATTTTAAAGTTGTATTGTCGGCTTAAAACACTTTATTATTAAAATTTAATGTAGCTATTATAAAGCAAAGATAATAATAAAAACAACATAATCCTGCCATCAAATCAATTTCAACCCGTAGTGTTTCTCTATAAGGTTTTTCCTGGGGGCTGAGCCCCGGAGGCTTAGTGGTTGAGTGTGGGACTGAGGCCCACGGGCTTGGCGGTTCAAATCCAGTGGCATCTCTCCAAGAGCTAGGCTGGGTAGCTCCCACGATCACCAGAGGACAGTGATGCCCTCGCCCCCCCCAAAAAGTTTTTTTCCTGAAACAAATGAACTCCTCTTCTTCCTTAGGAATATATGGTGGGTTTGAACAATCAATCTTGCCATTAGCAGCCCAACTCTGATCTAAGCAGGATATATAAGTCAGCAACAAAAAAGGAAAGTACTCAAAATTCCTCCATTTATAGAGAAATAATGTTTTCTAGATATGGTTACTTAAAACTTTGACAGTTTTCTAAAAAAATAATTTGGGCTATATGTGAATTATATATAAGTGCAATCACATATATTTGAGTATTTCCATATCATTTAACTTGATTATATGAGATACTTTGCACTCTTTTTAATTATTGGCTTCAATTCCATTATGTCACTATGGCAAAATTTAACTAATCTTTTCCTACTGTTGCTATTCAGGAAGGCATCTTCATATGTATTTTTTTCTTATAAACAAGCCTGCAAAAAACATCCTTAGAGAAAATTTATAACTGTGTTCTTAAGATAACATTTTTGACATGCATAATGGTAGGATCCAAGTGGGATATCTAATTACCTTTTATATAGAAACAAAGTTCTAAATGAGGTCCTTCTGACAAAGAGAGTATCCTGTAGTTAGCAGGTGCTGACTTATAATTGGATCCATTCAAATCATGGTTTTGTAAACTATAAACATATGTTTATAAGACTAGAGCCTGCAGTGCCTTCCTCTCTCTTCACTGTTAGATGAAGCTAAGGCTCAACATGAATGTGAAAAAACACCAGCCAATCATGAGGTGATTTCAGCGGAGTCCAATAATTAGATAACAAATATAGTACCGTAAGATACTCATCACCAACACCTCCGTTCACTCATTGATTCATATAATTATCTTACTTAGCCTTCAAAGAACTAAACTACCACTATCCAAAATTTACACAGAAAACTACTACTTTACATTTGCACGATCTCCTCTGGGTTCAAATTCCTTGATGTCTTTTCCCCACTTTCCCTAAATATTTTGCTGTGGCTGTGTGGTCAGTTGACGTTTCTCTTTGCCATGCCCTCGTTTCCCAGACAAGAAAAACCCGTGTGCTCCCCCAGATTTTCACCTGCCTCTTACAGTTATTTTTTAAATTTATTGCTTCACCTCTCTTAATCAACCTTGCAAAGTTGCTTACCTTCATCGCAAGTCAAGTCATCAAACCCAGCAATTTGATTGCTTTAGATTCAAGATCAGCAATTCAACCAGCCGCTCCAGGGGAATAAGATGATGTCTGCTCCTGGACAGATCTAGTGTGAGAAACCCCAGAGTCATACTCATAGGGTTGCTATAAGGAGCAAATCTCATAAGTACTAGCTTCTTTAATGTCTAGTTATAGAAAAGTTATGCATAAGAAGGGGAACATCCCTATCATCTAGGTCTTTTCTATGAATTTGATTCTCAAGTGCTTTGTTCCCAAGACCTCTTCCATGAGTCCTTAGAAACAATCACTCAGAACCAAATAATCTACAAGAAAATTACTCAAGCCTCTCTCTTAAATATAGAACACTGACTCCTTTTTTTGGGGGGACATCACTGCCCTCTGGTGGGAGTGAGAGGCCCAGCCTTGTTCCTGGAGAGCTGCTGCTGCATTGAACTCCCAAACCAGTGGGCTGCAGTCCCGCACTCAACCACTACATAGCCAGAGCTCAGCCCCTAGAACACTTACTTCTAAATGCACAGTGTATGCCTACACTGAAAGGATCTTTTCCTTTAGTCTAGGTCTTTGCCTGGGATTTGACTCTCATCCCTAGCCTCACCCCAATAGGTAGGTCAGGACTTTCCATTCATGCACACACTCCCATTCCCATCCTGCTGGAAGTACAAAGATCTTTGTCTCAGAGATCCTAGTAACCTCAGAGATGCTTTCTGCTTGCACATATGGGCTCTGGATTTATTCAGAGTGGCCTGAGGGACAGGATGTACAAATTCTCTTGCCTTGGGATCGTCTGCTCCTCTCCTGTGATAAAGGACAGACTTAGTTTCTTCAAAGCACACCACTCACCAAAGGGAAGAACTTTGTCAAAAGAAATGAGGGATCCTGCTATCAAAAGGGAGAGAAAATGGGTCCCTGGCAGTAAACAACAGGTGTGCAGCCCAGCTCTCGCTCCACACCCACTGTCTGTGTCCACGCTCCCTTCATCCTTTGCCAGAACATTTCAAATTATTTCCAAGCAAATCCTCTGTCTTGCCTAGAATCTCACCCTCCTCAAATATTCCCTATTCTGATGTGAGACAATTGATTTTAATAGAAGAGCCATGGTTATGTGTCTTATATTTAAAGCATACCAATAGATACCTGTAGCATTTATAAACATTGGAAGCATCAAGCACAGTTTAAGGAATCTTAAGGATGACCTTAGTAGGTATTTGGTTACTAACCTAAAAACTGGCTGCGTGAACTCACTGGCTGCTGTGGAGTAGAAAGATCTGACTCTATGCTTCTGTAAAGATTATAGGCAAAATTCCACTGGGTCAAATAACTTCTTTGGCACCTAAGAAATATAGTAACACAACTTGCAGATCATTCCATCTTTGACATTTTTTTACATGCTTCCAGGTACGGTGTCTACTACAGAATATATGAGGTTACGTTTTCAGATCAGAAGTGCTCAAGATAAAGTTCTCTTGATTAGGATCACATCTTCTCACTTATGTCCACATGCAGGCCATATCTGGTCCTTGCCTGTCAGTCACGCGACCCCATAACTCTGCTCTGCTTCAACCACAAGGAGAAGTTCTTCTAACATGGCTGACAAATGCCTAACCTGCAATCTCCTCTGCCATAAGCCTTAGCTTGAAGGGACATTTCCTTTTCAAATCACAGCTCATCTTCTGGGCAATCTAGAGGGATCCTTTTGCTAGAAACAACACTGACATTTCATATTTCCTTGTCTTAGTGGTTCCTTTAGCTGCAGTATAATTTGTACTACATAGTTTTTTCCTGATCCTGTTCTCCACCAGCCTATCTCTTCCTCTGGCAGATATAATTGCTTTCGATGTGTGTTTCCTTGGCACATAACACAAATTTCTGCTAAGATAGGGATCACAATGATTTACAGGGATTTATGTTTACATTTCAATCTCTCTTGGTTAGCTCTGAATTGCTTAAGGCTAGGGTTAGTGTTCTTGGTTTTGTAAACCAGGATGTCTACAAAGAGTATCACATAAAGCATAAACTCAATAAGTATAATAAGCATTTGATAAATTGAATTTTTGTAAACTTAGCAACAGAAACATGTCAGAGTTGTCCATGTTATTTTTGTTAATCCAATCAACTTCTATTATACAACAGAGCTGTGCCAAGAAGGCATAAGTAATTCCAGTGTCTCTGATAGAAAAAAAACAACATCACACTTATGTGTTAGTGGGTGAACTAATTTATATAATAAGCATAGAATCAAAATATATATACTTTTTCTAGCATCTTCCCTTCTAATGATTTTTTATGGAATGCCAAATTATAATGCATCATTCTAGATTCAAAACTTGCTGGTGTTTTATGTGAACATGACAACAGTGAAATCCTTTTTTTCCTTCCAGAATCAATGGCTATGTATAGCAGTCATGATGAAAGGCCAAGAAGAAAATCTCTTTGAGAGGCTAAATGATGATTTCTCTGAGCACAGACCATACAATTCTGAGTTGCAAGGCACTCCATTAATTAAACAAGTCTGCATGCCCCTAATTTAATTTGCTGAAAGAATTCACAAGAGGGATGGGAAACTGGGTTCCCTGGCTTCCCATAAACGTAATTGACATAATGAGTAGCTTTCTTCTCTTTTGAGTCACAATGCCTTACAGTAATACCTGCTTCACCACGTGATAGCAAGCTCTCTTTGAGTTGCACAGAAAAATAATTTTCTAAGTGCAATTCAGCTCAATATAGATAGGTATCATATGGCATCAGAGACTTCAGCAATAAAGGAAGTAGAAATTACTTCAATGAATCTGGTGGGTGAAAACAGTAAGAATTGGATCAGATAAAAATCTGTATTGATACATACTACATACCTACCCTCTCTAGGTATTATTTTTAATCATACTTTTGTCAAATGTTAAATAGACAGCAAACTCACAATGTTAGGTAGAAATGTGAAATATAGTGCCTTTTATTTTAAGTCACAGTGTTGAGAACACTTTGTATGTATTAACTTACTTGGCTTTGTCTGTATCGAGTGAGGGCATGAGACACTTGACAATATCATTACCACCATTTCCCTGTTACAAAGATATTAAAGAAAAAAGTTGGAGGACTTAGTAATTTGACCAGACTCATATTAGCCACAAAGGAAAGAAGTCAAAGTTGAATATAGGTAATTTTTATTCATAAGGCTTGTTCCACTATATAATTTTCTGATTGTTTCAGGACTTATCATTAGGTCATCATCATACTAGATGCTCAGCAATTATCTTCTCAATGAATAGGTATAATTCATGATAAAGAATAGTTTTTATCATACTTCCTCTTTTTACAAAAATATATAATGTCTTCCTATGGCTGACCATTACAAAACCAAAGGCCTTGTCATAATTTCAACTCTCCCTTAAGATTGCAGCTTTAAATGCTTTCATTTTTCTTAATCTTACAAGTGTTTTTTAGACTATAAGATAAATATTACATAAAAAAGAAAATGTGAATCTTTTATTTTCCTGGATGCACATCTTCTTGCTCACTCTATTAATACCTAGCTCGATTCTTTTCTTTCTCTCACTCTTGGTCTTTTTTTTTAGCATTTAATATTTTTTAGATATTTCAATGCAATCCCTTTTAACTTCCTGGACTGCATTGTTCACCATCATAAAGAAAAACAACCAGGGAGCTAATAAATGTCATTTTAAACACATTATAAAAAGTATTTCTAAAACAGTAAGCAATGTTCAAGTATCTTTAGAACTGGCTATTTAAGACTTTAATATGTAGGACTGAGAACAATAGCATTTGTAAGCTTTCATTTTATACCTCAGCTATAGAAATTAGAGTGCCTGCTGGTAAGTTGTGAACAATTACAAGTGAATGAAACAAATTAAATGACAAACTCCTACCAGTGTTTAAAATGTAATATTTTAGTCACTTTTGTTTATCAAATCAAAATAGAACACCGAGCAACTAACTCCTCAATGAACTTAAGTTTTTATGATTATTTTAACCAACTTGGTCAAATATCTATTAAGTATAAAAATACTTCTTTATCTATGTAGCACATATCTGTGAATTCTTGATGGCCTTATACCAAGGCCTTTGCAAATCATTGATATGAAATACCTATATCTAGATAGCCATAGATATAGCTATAATGTTAATGTCAGGTATTTTAATTCATAATAACTCTTTGATTTCCTTTCTGATCCTTTATCATCTGTCAGGTTGTTACCTGGTCAAAGAAAGGTAGAGTAACAAAAGAATTAATTTTTATTTCAGAAAGACTTTAAATCACATCATCTTTAAATCTCATGTTCTTTAAATCACATGATCTTTAAATCATATGAAGAATGCCAACAAGATGTTTAAACATGTTTCTATGGATATAGAAGAATGCTTAATAAAATAGAAATCCATGTCTCATTATGGGCAGATTTCAAGGAATGGCCAAGAGAGCACTAGGAAACTCTGAGAGGATTCTCTGAGTTTGTTAGCTAGGTTACCCTCTTCCCACCATCCTTCATCACCACAAATAACATCAATGGGAGAGATATCAGAATCAAAGTAATCTTGTAAATGTGAAAGCACTGCCTAACTGTGCTCCACATCCCAAAGGAGAAAGAAGGAGAGAAAATTGAAAGTTCATGTCAGGGAATTCCAAGGGGTCTGAGTGTGCTGTCAAGGCAAAAAAAAAAAAAAATTAAAACTCTGTCAATGAGTCAGTTGAATGTGCCCCGTCAGTGTCCAAAACGTTTTTTTAATTAGGAGTCAATTCACATACCGTACATGAATTCCATAGCTCAATCACATCAAGCAGCATTGTACAATTGTTACCGCAATCAGTCTCTAAACAGAATTCTCTTCATTTCTGGACACCTTGACATCACTCCATTTTACAACCCCACTTAGACCACCACAGGATGTCTTCCTCCAGAAACCCCTATTCTGCCACTATAGATTAATATATAATTGGTTCCATATACAAAAAAGCCCAAAACATAGACCACAGATTCAAGATGGTCACCCCACTGACATAACAGATTTGAGAGAAACCTCCAATATGAACAAACAAAAAACAGAGAAAATGTTTAGACTCACATGAAGTGCAGCATGTATCAGTGCAAATCAACTGACAGGCTTTTAACCATGGAAGTCAGCCTTCTCTTTTTGAGCTGCTATAATCATCTCTCCATTGAACTTTGGTTAGTGCCCATGTTCCTCCCATGCCTCTGTTCTTCATGGGATCTGAAAGTGGCTCTCACCGCCACTGATGGTTTCAAACTGCTGACATTGTGCATACTATGCCACTGGGGAGTCAATCAGAGGAGGTGGAAACAACCACTTGACATTCACCGGTATCCCAGAGAAGACCTGGAAAATAGAAGGACTTTTCATAGCCTCAGAAAGGCCATGAGTGTTAGCAGGAAAGCAGGCAGTAGACTTGGTGATGTGACATGTTCTGCTTAAGAAACTCATTGCACATGACACTGTGGTCCACAGGATTGCTTCCATATGAAATCAAGGACGTTTTTGTCAATGTTCACAAGTGTAAAACAAGGTAATACTCACTTTGAGAATACCAATGTGGACAAACATTCCAGACATTCACTCCTTTATTCAGGTGTCATAAAAACATTCAATGTTTTTGCCCAGCTCCTGGAAAAGGAAATCAAGAACTTCAAAATAGGAACATATTTGAATTATAAAAGTTGTGAAGTTGTGTGTCCATATTTTGTACTAAAATATTATATCCACCCTACAATAGCCACTTTCTCGTATGAGGTGGTAGATAATGAAGCTATTAGGAAATAGGTGTCAAAGATTAAAAGTAGCTTAGGAATAGAACAAAATAATGAGTTCATTATGAAAGTTTACCCAAAAAAGTTAAAATTTGTGAAAAACTTGAGTGGAGTTTGATTATCACACTAGAATAATGAGCATTTTGCATCACTAGAATCCTGTATAAGTACCATGTGCTAACCAATTTCAACTCGAGCTCCCACTATAACTCTCAGAAGCAAAGACGTTTGTTAAATAAGAAGTGATGCGATGACAGTGAACTATGAACTTGAGTGAAATTTAGAGATGATAATGTTGCCTAAGAGATTTTAAGACTTGTGTAGATAAGAAGTAAGACATTTGTAAGAAAAAATATGGAATTTATTTCAAAGGTGAAGTGAAAAATCCAACACTGGTGATCAGTTATGGGAAGGAGTAGGTGTCGTACAATGACCAAAGATGTTTAACTGAAAAACTACTGGTTCAGGAATGTGTTTGATGAAGAATAGGATTTGGTTAGTGAGCTGTGGAATGATATATCATCTTTTTAGTTTTATTTGATGGAAAGACATTTAAAAGCAAAGGTTAAAATAAATCAATGGAGAAAATGTCTTATCAAAGTAGTAGAAAATATCTAATAATGAATTAGGTAGGATTGCTGATTTCAGGAATAAAAGAAGCAAAATATGCTTGTACACAGGGGTCAAAGGGGGGAAGAAAAAAGATGAGATGTTAAGGAGATAAGCAGCAGAGAAATGAAATGTGTAAATGCCACAGAAGTCCCTTGTTGAGAAGTACTGTACATAGTTAATGGGTAGGTTTTTAGATTTTATTAAGAATTTTGAAACTCTCTCATGAGAATTATTCTCAATAATGATATGTTCTTCCAGGAACAAAAGATTACAGTATCTGCTATTGTTTTGTTTTTAGAAGTTTCACGCAAAGCATTCAAGTCTGTCAGTGTTATTTTCCAAATTGTTTTTCATTTTTAAAAGTCTGCGTAAAGATCCCATCCAAGCTGTACTTGTAGGAATTCCTGGATCTTTTATAAGAAGTTATTTTAGTCATATTTAGTTGGGAATCAGATTTCTAGTTGGAGAGAATAACAAAGACATGCAAATTGATGCTGTCACTATACAGTTCATTCATGCCAATAAAGAAGGAACAATATTGAGTCATTTGGACATTAGTCATTAAAAATATGAATGTTTTAAAATGCTAGATCAGTTCACAGGGTAAAGACAAGCTGTGTCAAAGACTGATTTCTGCATATTCACCTCTTTATCTCCTTTTGCAAATGAAATAAAAGTGTGTCTATTTGGTTTAGAATGAAATAGAAAAATATGTCTATTTGGTTTAAGGTTCTATGCAGTTAGTGATGGCCATAAGACTGAGTTTTAGCCAAGGGGATAATCACAGCATAAAAAACATGGTAGATGGCAGAGTCCCTCTTAGTCTGAGTCTCTTGAGTAGAAATACTACAGATCTAGTTATTTGAGTAAAAATTAAAGTCTTGTCAATCTGAGCCATTACATGGTTTGAGATTGTTTGACAATATAGTTTGTGTGAATTTCAAATGATGACACCCCTACCTCTTTTTTCACTGTTGTTGTTAGTGGACACTGAAATGACTCCAACTCTTGGCATTCCATCTGCACACAGTAGAATTAATTTCTATGAGCTTTCAAAAGCAGATGACGAACCCTGTCTTTTCAGATGTCTCTGAGGGGGTTTGAAACACCTAACTCACTCCAGGGCTTCCCCTCCATAAAGAATTACAATCTTGGCCTGAGCCCCGGTGGCATAGTGGTTGAGTGCAGAACTGCGGCCCACTGGGTTGGTGGTTCAAATCCAATGACGGCTCTCCAGGAGCAAGGCTGGGTAGCTCCCATGACCACAAGAGGGCAGTGATGCCAAAAAAAAGAAAAGAACTACAGTCTCAGAAATGCAGAGGGACTTTTCCAGGGTGCCATATAGAGTCATTATGAGCCCAGATTGACTCTATTTTGTTGTGTTGTGTTTTTTTTAAATAGTTTTTATTATGGAGTTATTTTCCAAAAAAGTTATATTTTCAAAAATTGGATAAGAGCAAAAATGAAGACCTATTAACCACATGTTTAAATGACTAATAGACATCTTCCTAAAATATTAAGTGAACTAAGTTCTATTCTCCTACTTTGATAAGTATAATTTTATATTGACAAATCTATGTAAAAATATGCTTTTTATGTAACTGGAGTTAGGCAAGAAATGAATTATAAATGGGTTGAATTATTTTAAAATACTTTACATGAATGTACTATTAATATATTAAAATTATTAAATTTTAGATCCATATATACTTTTGTCTCACCTTTCCTTTAGCAAAATTAATAATTATGTAATTAAATCATACTTTCAACATAATTTACTTTCTCTTGAGAGAAAAGAATATTTTAAAATAAAATGCAACTATTCAAAGTAGGTAAAATTCAGCGCACAATTTCTTCAAAATTTCAGAGTGGATGTAAATTTTTTTAAAAATTAAAATGATATTTTCATAAATGTATATGTGATTTTTGTTCATGGACATTCAGAATTCTCTTTTAAAATGGAATGAGAAAATCTAAATTATAATAGATGAATAAAATATATCTAGATTATTTAAATAAAGTTGAATCTTACTCACTTGAATAATGAGATCATATTAAATAATTTTGCCAAATATACATGTAACTTTGTTATGCCAATTTTATGACGTTACAAATATGAAAATTCACTATTGCACCTCTATGTGAAAATTAGTAGTGTATTTATGTAATGAAGATTTTTTAAATTACTAATATTTCTCAATCACAAGTGCTTACATACACACACACGCACACTCTTGCACATACACAGTCATGTCAATTTGTGCAGATGATAGAGATGAACACATCATCTGAATGTGAGCACTATGTTACCAAGTGCATTAATGCTCAATGTTCATTTTCTTGTTTCTCTTCATGTTCCAATTTAGGGTCAAATGATGACAGAGAAATTGGTTGTCAACTTTGGAGGAATTAGTCACTAAAAACCTTATGAGTAACAGTGGACTTTTGTCACATACTGAAAACCTTTTGCATAGCACCAGAATGCCATCAGAGATAGTGCCAGAAGATGAACTACTCAGGTCAAAAATATGACTGAGGAAATCTGCCTCCTCAAAATAGATTCTATAATTGTGACCTGGATGGAGCAGTCTTCACAATCCTCATTTGCTTGTGGATTACGAGTCAAAAAGAAAAAAGAACAGCTGCAGATATATGTTCATGATATGAACTTGGAATATACACTATAGAGAATCTGGGAAAATTGAAAGCTGTTAAAAATGAAAGGGATCACACAAAGATATCTTGTTAGTGGGCTGAAATGGATTGGTACTGGCCATTTTGAATCAGATAGCCATATGGTTTAATATGTCAAGAATGACAAAATTCAAGAGGAATGACTTCCCATTCATCATCAAAAAGTCCATCTTGTTTGATTTTAGTTGTATAATGCCATCTGTCATAGGATATCTACACTTACTCAAGTAAATCCATTCTAGAGCTGCCAGAAATTCATGTATTTATTGTTCAAATTTTCACACCAAATATAAAAGGCAGTAATGAAGAAATTGAAGAATTTTAACCTTATGAAAGTCACGTAATCTGGTGTCAATATGAGGATCAAGAGCATAGGGGTGGAGTCTAACCTTTCAGTATAAAAATGGGCAATAAGACCTCTGGGTATGGTCATCTCCTGAATATTCTGGGAAATTTTATAACTCCTTTTTGGAGGCAGAGACACGATCTCTCTCAACTCAGTCCCTTAGAGACACTCAACTGACAAGACGCAAGTCTGACTCTCCATAAAACTTCCTGGAGGAAAAGCCACATGAGATTACACCAAGGAAACCAGACCTCTGAAGCTGGAAAAACCACACAGAGACTGCTGCCAGTGCTGAGATGCTTGAGAAGCCACAGAGAGGTCCCTGCCAGTGCTGAGATGCTTCTAACATCAGGGAAGGCATGAGACTGCACCCACTGGCCTATGATTGCATGTGTTTCATGAGTGCTTGGTGTCGAACATATGGGTTAGTAACAGACTTCTGATCTTGGACTGGACTGGGTTTGGATGTTTCTTCAATGTTCATTAGCTCTTGTTTATAAACCTCTTTTTTATACACATAAGTGTTTCTATGAATATGTTTATCCAGTCTACCTGGACTAGCACAAAAGTCTTCAATCCAAAATTGTTTAAACATCCATTGAGATGCTTTGATAATTACTGGGGACTAGAATGCAAAAGTTGAAAATAAGGAGGACGGAACTACAGTAGAAAAATGTCATCGTAGTGATAGACATGAAGAAGAAAATTGCATGATAGAATTTGCCAAGACCCAAACTTCTTCATCATCAAGACTCTTCCTCAACAATACAATGGGTGGCTATATATATCGACTTCTCCAGATGGAATATACAGAAATAAAATTAACTATACCTGTAGGAAGAAACAGTAGATAAATAGCATTTCCATAGATAAAATTATAACTGGGGTCTACTGTGGAACAGGCCATGAATGGATTATATTTTATTTCAGGATGAAGGTGAAGAGCCATGAGAGCCTAAATATGACCTTGAGCACACATCCACTTAAATTTTGAGAATATTTTGAGAATAGATTTGATGCATTGCATTGAACACTAAAGACAGAAGATGTTATGAACCATGGGAAGATGTCAATGACATGATTCATGAAGAGAGGAAAAGGTCATTAGAAAGATCTAGAGTTAAAAACCAAAAAGAAAGAACACACTCAGCATATGTCAAACTGAAAGAACTCAAGAAAAAATGGAAGCCTCAAGTTGCAACATTGAAAGAGTCTAAAGATAAGATATTGAATGATGCAAAAGCATAAAAAGAAGATGGCGACAATACACAGAGTCACTTAGCAAAAAGGTCTAGTTAGCATTCACCTATATCAAGAGAGTGTAAATGAGCAAAAGCAAGTGTTAATGAAGGGAGAGGCCCAAGCTGTATTGAAGGAGTTAGCCAAATACAGGCATTGATGGAAGACCAATTAATTGCGGTGTTTCCACAAGCTACTGAAACACTGAGATTACTCATCCCTTTAGGGCAAGGAATTCCAAGACAGCTGCATGGCCAATGGACTAGAAGAGATCCATACTTACATCCATTGCAAATATGCACATCATAGAAAATAGCATTGATACCACATGCAAGTATTGCTGAGGCTCCTCCCACGATGATGGCAGCAGTGCATTGATAAGGAGCTTCCTGAAATTCCAAAGAGGACTAGCAACAAGGAATACACAGCCAAGTAACAACATTTTGCTTTTCTTGGTGTCATGGTTTTCAGAACTGCTTCTGAAGATATTTGGGGCATTGGTTCAGAAAATGCCATTGGATAGAATTCATAGATATAGTGCCTTAGATATAGTTGAATTTATGAAAATTTAGTATGTTTTTTAAATATCTCCTCTGTGGAATCAAGATATCATAAGCAGGTTTCTTCTTTCAAGAGGAAGTCTATTTATTAAAATTACCCTCTTTTTTCTGTATAATGATCTGTGTTTCATAGCTATCTGTCTATATCCTTCCTGGTAGTGCACACTACTCCGTGCTCAGGCTTTCTACCTGTTTCACCTCTCTGTGAACTACCACAGCTCTCAGAGACTGCGCTATAATCTAATAACACACAAGGTCGAAGAAGTGGGGGCAGCAACAGTGATTTCCAAACAGCTTTACAAGGTCAACGACTTGAGCAGAAGAAATTGAGGGATCTTTGGGTGGACTTAAATCTTCCTGAAGAGGCCTCCAAAATGCTTTCCACCAGACTTAAAGAGAAGACTAGGTTACAGCCAGAAAAATAATGATATGTTATCAAAGAAAAGCAAAGGATTTTCTGTTGTTCTTTACCAAGGACAATAACTTAGTCTTCTGCAATGACAATGCAAACCTTCTGAAGAAAAGTGGTCTTTCAGAATGTAATCCATGTGAGTGTTGTCTTATCACCAACAGGCCAAAATGTAGTTTGAATTGCGTTCTTTTAAATAAGGGTAACTAATTTGGTTCTCTTCCAATCAGTCACTCCACCTGGATGAACAAATAATTCAAGATCATCTCTTTAAATGTAGAAAGGATAAATCACCAAGATCATCAAAGTGTGGTTAATGGAGGCTTGAAATTAGTTCATTTTTTCTTGGTTAACAAGATGGCTACATAAAGTATCCTTGTTTTTATTTTGAGGGGCTAGTTGAGACAAGCATGAATAGTGAACAAGAAAACATTACTCTTCTGTGGGAATAACTGATGAATCTTTGCTAGAAAGAGAGAGAATAATACTGATACCACTACATAAAAAGCTAGGCCTTAGGAAATAATTTGTAAAGGGTTTTATTTAAGAAAATCCCTGAAATGAAAACATATCACATAAATTACCTTTATGTGTAAGGTAGGACTGACTAGAGAAACAAATCCAGTGACCATCATATATGGGTTACAAAGAGCGCTACATTAAGAATTATTCATTTTTTGAGAAACCATCACAGACCAGTATATTTCAAGAGCCTAAGTCTTAAACTAACCCAAAAATCCCTCTTCAAATTCTCATAATGACATGCAACAATGCAGAATGAAAGAATATCACAGGTTGGTGGGTGCAAAGTCTTCTGGATCCAATGGCAGTGGATGCATCTCCAGGGCTCTGGCAATCACCAGGATCATTCAACAAGAAGGTGAAGGTAGAGAGCGAAAGGGAGGTTCCCAGGGCCCTCTTTATGAGCAGGTCATTCCTACAAGGAGGTACCATGAAGTTATGAATTGATTGGCAGGCTAAACTCCACCTCTATACTTTTATATATCTTCAGTTTACATGAAGTTATGCAACTACCACACTGGATTTTTCATGTAAATATTGAAGGCAGGAATTTTAGGTGATCCACAGATCTGACAATTTATAAATTATCCAGGTTTCATAGGATCAATGAATGAGATCCAATCATGTACCTGATCATCATTTGTTTTTCTTGTGGAAAACATTCTTGACAACAAGAATGAAGGCAACTACATGCAATTAGAAGATATAACCTTTTATTTCCATGGCTATAACATGGTGATAAAGTCCATTATCTGCACAATCACTTAGAGTACTTTCTAGATTGCCTTGGTGAATCAAGGCAAGAGCAAGGCGAAATCTTTCACCAGGACATACAAAAGAACAAAAGCAAGAAAAACCTGGTAGAATCCAGATACGAAAGAACCTGGGATGCTGATATGTAGATAGATTGTTGTTGAAGTCTTAGGCAAGACTGTCCAAGCTTTCCCACTTGTCGAAAGCTTTAAAATGAGTTTTGTGAAGCAGATATCTGTGCTTGTAGAATTAAATAAATAGATTTTCATGTAGTACACTTTTCTTTTAGTTTTAATGTTGCTTTCATGTTTAAAATATATAAATTCAAGCATTATATTATTATATCCAATGTTTTTATGGGTGAACAGAGTGAAGAGTGGCACATGGCATAAGTTCTGTATCTAAAATGCTATAGCCATTTTTGAAATCAGCTGGTAAAATACACACATAAATAAGTTTAACACTTGAGGTACCGAATATATGCTGGCCGTGATATCATTACTGATGTCCGATGAATCTTGGTCGAAAGTAGAAACACTAGAAAGATGTTGTACTTTATTAGCTATGAAAGGCATTGGACTCTACATACCATAAAAATCATAGGTATCCTTGAGAAGAATGAGAATTATAGAACACTTCATTGTGCTTATAGGAAAGTTACACATGAATCAGAAGAGACAGTTAGTTGTATGAACAAAAAAGGGAATATTGAATGTTAAAAATGAAAAAAGGTGGTACTGTGGGTTAGCGGCTAGCTTCCTCTGCTGAGCTACCTCCCAGTCACATTTGGTGCCTGCAGGAGAAAACAGAGAGAGAGAGAGAGAGAGACAGAGACACAGAGAGAGAGAAACCTGGAGACTACAGTTCTGTCACGTTCACACAGCTCTTTCAACAAGCCTGGGTCAATTCCTTTGAATGCAGAAGCCTGCTGGCCAGAAGACATGGGAATTGTTGCTCTGGAGATCTATTTTCCTTCTCAGCATCTCTGCACTGGCAGGGATCTCCCTGTGGCCTCCCAAGCATCTCAGCACTGTCAGGAGTCTCCATGTGGCTTCTTCAGCCCCAGAGGTCTGGTTCCATCAGGGTAACCCGACATGGCTTCTCCTCCAGCTCCTCCAGTCTCAAGGAAGCAGGATCTATCAGCATGCTGTCATCTCATTTTGTCAGTAGTTCATCACCAAGGAAATAGGTCTCTGGTCTCTCATCTCCATGGGGAAATAGCATGAGATTTCCCATAATTCTTAGAGAAAGCTATGCCCACACAGAGGTCTCATTGGCTATCTCCAGATTGAAAGACTAGACTGCACCCCTACACTCTGAAGCAAATTGGCACCAGAGTACTTTACTTCCACAGACCACCGCTTGTCATTTGACACATTCACATAAGGCTGAACCCATGTGTAATTTTAAAACAAACAATAATAAAACCATATGTGTACCTAACAAGATAAAACTAAAATGCATACAATTCAACATGTTCCACCCTCATTTAAACATAATATGCTATAAGTGAACAAAACAGAAAATATCCTGTGCCTTACAATTGCAGCTAATTGCACATCTTAATCCTTTAATCCTATGAATATATATTCCCCAAGTATGGGAGTTTGTAAGCCAACCACTATGTACCTTTATTCCCCCAATTGTGGATATCCAATTTCTATAACCACTTCTATCAACCCAGTGTTCTGAGAAAACTGTCGTATCTTTTGATGTGAAGGATCTTCATTTCAGTTGGAACCTTGTGAAGTGCATATCTATAAGCAGTGTCAAGTCAGGTCAGGCCACCCATAAAATCAGCAGTAATATATACTAGTTCACAGGCTGAAATAGATTCTCCTCCTCTGGTTGGGTTCTGGTCAACTCATTGTGGGCTGTCTCCCTTATCCTCGCCAGGGTATCCATGGCCCCATCACAAATCCTCAACAAGCCTACCCCTCTCATGCTAGATTATGAACTTTAGACCAGTCGACCCATTCGCCTCTTCTTTATTTCCTGTGAACCAAGTCCATGGGTGGCAGTGGCCAAACTCAACCCATCTCTTTATTGCTATATTTATCCATCCAGCAAGCATTTCAGCCTGCCACAGACTTCCTTTAACTTTCAGTCCCAGACATTAGTTTTCTTCGTGGTTTCAGATTCCAGCTGCTGGCACAGATCGGTCACTAGTTCAAGATTTCCAAAAAGGCAAAATTTCTTCTTTTTCAAACAGTTAATCTGGCCCTAGTCATATCTCTCCAAATGCAAACATCCTAAGTAGTCCAAAACACTGGGGCACATTTCTTCAGAGATGCCTTTGAAGGTGTGTCCTAAATCCATCTAGAGGTCTAATTAATGGAAATTCAGGAATTTGGTCTACAATCTCTCTATTTTTATACTTCCCAAAAAACATTTCTATACATCCTTATATCTACAATAACAAGCATAAGAAATCAGTATAAACTGATTAAATCAGATACTAAACAATTCTTAAAGAGTCAAGTTCAATCCTTTTTTAGCTTATCTAAATCCTTATCTAAACTCTTCTATTTATACAAAAACATAGGATTAGGTCTCTGAAGGCAGCAAACAGATCCATGCTTTCTATTAGCCAAAGCTGGATTGTTTCTGAGACATTAAAATGGTGACTTTTACCCCTGGACTCAATATATATATTAACAACATTATTTTTTGTCATTTCATATAGTAATAACCAAAGAAAATAATCAAACAAAATAATCAAAACTTTAACTTCCCATATTGTTTCCAGAAAATAACTCAGTAAACTCCAAGGATATGTCTGACGTCTGACTAGTCAAAGAAGAAACACTATCAGGAGGCAGAAGTCAACAAATTTTTTCTCTTCTCTGTATGATTAGTTTCTCCATTACCCCACTAAACATAATGTGTTAGTCCAAGTAGATTAGCAAAACAAATTCATAAACACACATATGATATAAAGGAAAGGTTTATATAAAAAAGGAATGGACCACTGAGAAAGCATATCAAGCTGGTCCAGTCCAAGGTCATAAGTCCGTTATTAGCCCATATGTCTGATAGCAGTTTATAAAGTCTCCTTTCTACTCATGAAGCATATGCAATGACACCAGGACAATCACAGGCCAGTGAGTGCAGTCTTGTGTATCCAGCAACAGTCGAAACATTCTGACAGGGGTATCCCTATGACTCCTCGTTTGAAAGACTCAGGGTTCATCAGCAGTATCCAGTAGAGGCAGAAGCATCTTAGCACTAGCAGGAGTCTCCACATGGCTTCTTCATCCCCAGAGGTTTGGTTCCATCAGGGTAAGCCAATGTGGCTTCACCTCCGACTCTTCCAGTTTTCAGGAATCAGGATCTATCAGCATGCTGTCATCTTATCAGTCAATAGTTTGTCTCTAAGGAACTGAATCTCTGATCTTTCATCTCCATGGGGGAAATATCACAAGATTTCCCAGAATTATCAGAGAAAGCCATGCCCACACAGATGTTGCATTGGCTATCTCCAGGTTGACAGGTTAGACTCCACCCCTACACTCTTAATCAAATTGGCACCAGAGTATATGACTATCACAATGTTGATAAATCAGAGCTTGAAAAGTATGATGGTGTAGATGCTGGAAAGTATACCATTGGCTTGGGTCAGGCCAAGATGGGTTTCTCCACAGATAGAAAAGATATCAACTCTCTTTGCTTTACTGTGGTTCAGAATCTTTTTTTTTAAGATCATTTTATTGGGGACTTTTACAGCTCTTAGACCAAGCCACATATCAATTGTATCAAGCAAATTTCAACATGTGTTGCCATCACTCTTTTCTAAATTTTTACTTTCTATTTGAGCTCCTTGTATAAGCACCTCTCCTTTTTAAATGATTTTACTGGGGGCTCTTATAGCTCTTGTAACATTCCATACATCATTTGTATCAAGCATATTTGTACACATGTTGCCATCTTCACTTACAAATATTTTCTACTTGAGCTCTTGGTATAAGCTCCTCTCTTCCCCTCCCTTTTTTTTTTATAAATCATCTTACTGGGGGCTCATACAACTTTCATCATGAACAATACATGCAACAATTGTATGAAGACCACATTTGCACACTTGTTACCATGATCACTCTCAAAGCATCCTCTCTCCACTTAGGCCCCCAGTGCCAGCTCCCCATATTTCCCCTCCTTTCCTACTTCCCCTTCCTCATGAACCCTTAGTAATTTATAAATTATAATTACTTTTTCATATTGTACACTGTCCAATGTGTCACTTCACTCACTTCCCTGTTATCTGTACTCCAGAGGGAGGTTCTATGTAGATCCCTTAAATTGGTTCCCTTTCTATTCCATCATCCCTCCACCCTCCTGCTATCACCACTTCCAACATTGGTCCTGAAGGGATCATCTATCCTAAATCTCCCATGTTACCTGCTCCAGTCCCATCCTCTGGTCTAGCTGATTTGTCAGGTAGAATGGGGATCTTGGTAGTGGCTGGAAGGAAGCATTTGAGAACTAGAGGAAAGTTGCATATTTCATTGTTACTGCACTGTACCTTCACTGGCTAAAGTCTTCCCTGCAAACCCTCTGCAAGAGGATGTCACTTCACCTATTGATGGGGTTTGGGTCCCCAATCTGTACTCCCCCTCATTTATAATGATATAATGTTTAGTTCTCTGATGCCTGATATCGGGTCCCTTCAGCACCTCATGGTCACATAGACTGGTGTGCTTCTTCCATGCGGGCTTTGCTGCTTCTGAGCTAGATGGTTGCTTGTTTACTTTCAAGTTTCTAAGACCCAAGACGCTATATCTTTTGAGAGCCGAGCACCATCAGTGTTCTTCGCTCATGTACACATTTGTTTTCAGTGATCTTGTTAGGAAGGTGAGCATCATGGAATGCCAATTTAATAGTATAGAATATTCTTGCATCGAGGAAATACTCGAGTGGAGGTCCAATGCCCATCTGCTATCTTAATACTAACCCTATAAGTGTATGCACATAGATCTATTTCCCTTTCATCATATATAAAATATATTCACCTATGTATATGCCTGTATTTAAACCTCTATAACATAGACCTCTATGTCCTTTATCCCCACAGTTCTTTCCTCTATTTCCTTTTACTTTCCTCTTGTCCCATGATCATTCTCAGCCTCCTTTTAGGTTTAAGTATTTTCTTTCTGTTACATTACTCTAGAACCTCTCACATCCACCTTGTCACTGATTTTGTATCACATGTTCTCTTATCCTTGGGCCACTCACCACCACCTCCTTTCCCCGTCCACCCCACCTCTCAATGCCCCCAACCATCAGTCCCATCATTTTCACCTCCAGACTGTTCATTCAGCCTATCATATCTATATAAACCTGCAGAGATAACAATTTGTACCAAAAAAGACTTCCTAAGATGAAGAAAACAAAGAAAATAAAACAATCATAACAACAAAAAACAATGCCCAATATACATATATACATAAATAAGTAAAAAAAATAACAATATAAAAACCTGTAAATAGTTCAAGGTCTATTTGCTGTCCTCCAGAAGTGTACCCCAGTTGAGTTGGACCTGAAAGTATATCCCTGGTGCTTTATCGGGAACTGCATGTTCTGTTGCATACCTTTAATGTTCTGCCATGGTGTGGTTGGGCCAGACAGGGTATAATCCTGATCCTGTTTCTCCATATTGACCCCGAAGGACCTTGAGTCAGTGAAGGAAGCCATATTTCATAGTGAAGGCCAGCCATATGATCCTCTCTGTGCATCAGCTGTTCTGAGTGGGAACATTTGCCTTGAAGATTTGGTGGGCCAGGACATACTCCATTTTCTCTTCCTCACACCTCATTTGTTCTCATGTTCTCTGGTGAGACATATCTCACTCCACAAGCTGCGGCTACAGTGCTGACCTCCAAAGCAAACTCCCTTGAGGGGAGAGGCAGCTGTTCCTATAGTTGGGATTGGGTTTGGGTGCTGAGATCCCTCCACTGGTTTCCTGTTCCATGCCATCATGCTACATTCACATCCTGGAACACCAGTTTTAAGTTTGGTCCCTGTTTCCTTGTAGAGATATGAACAAAACGCTCCCCTTGGGTGGGTTAATACCCTATTCCCTCTCTGCACATCACCATTTGCCCCAGAAGCTTATGGAGAGCAGCAACCTTTCCTATGACTGCATTGGGCATCTGGAATTTGGGACAAACATCGATAAATCAAAGTCAGTGAAGACTAATTTTATGCAGTCATTTGAGGAGTCTGGGAATACTGATATAGAAGGAATAGATACAACAAACTATGGAGGCACAACTGCCGTCTTCAATGTGATTAACTGGATTGAATCCACCTCCTGGGATGGACAGTATGCCCTGGTAGTTGCAGGAGATATTGCTGTATACGCCATAGAAAATGCTACCAACTGGTAGAGTGGGAGCCATAGCTTTACTAATTGGGCCAAATGCTCCTTTAATTTTTGGATGAGGACTTCGTGGGACCCATATAGAGCATGCTTATGACTTTTACAAGTCTGATGTGCTCTCAGAGTATCCTATAGTGGATAGCAAGCTCTCCCTATAGTGCCTTAGACTGCTGCTATTATGTCTACCGCAAAAAGATCCAGGCCCAATGGCAGGAGGGAAATGATAAAGATTTAACATTGAATGATTTTAGCTTCATGATCTTCCACTCACTGTATTGTAAACTGGTTCAGAAATCTCTAGCTTGGATGCCATTGAATAACTTTCTGAATGACCACAACAGAGATAAAAAAGTGTCTACAGAGGCCTTGAAGACTTTGAGGATGTTAAATTAGAAGAAACTTATTTTGATAGAAATGTGAAAAAGGCATTTATCAAGGCTAGTTCTGAACTTTTTCATACAAAAAAATGAGGGCATCTTTGCTTGTATCAAATCAAAATGGACACATGCACACATCTTCAGTCTATGGCTTCCTTTTGCGACGGTCATGTGCTTATGTTAATTTCATGGTTGAGATGTCGGGGTGGTGTCTAGTCTGTTAATCTAGAGATAGCCATTGAGTAGCCAATGAGGCCTCTGATAACAACAACAACAAATCTCGCAAGTGTCTCAAGAACTATTGGGTTGAATATGTAAATACTGAAGTCACCAGTGATCTTAAGGTCAGTTTAAAACAAAGAAGGCACACCTCCTTGAAGTACACTGATTAGAAAATGAGAAAATGAGAAAGAGACAATGAAGGCTATGAAATATCTTGAACAGTTGAGTGGTGAATGCTGTGGAGCAAAAGAAGAGTCACTTAAAAAGATATAAGGTATGTATGTAATTAATTTTTAAACCAAGGTATCCTAAAACAATTTCACATGCTGAAGGAAGACAGATGATTCAGGATATGAAGACCAGTTTAAGAGTTAAAAAAAAAATGATCACTCTCAATACCAGAGAATGCTAAAAGAGTAAGACTGCAGAAATCTACGAAGATCATTGAGACAACTAGAATTTTTCAAATAACCAATAAATTATTTAAATGCAAGCATATTTTGAAATCTTCTTTTCCATGAGATGTAATTCAAGATAATAGGACTCAAAACTATAAAGTGGAACACATATTAAAAGATGAAAAAAGCTATAACTATATAAGACAAATAGATAAAATAAAGTTGGCAATGAATATATCATCTTCAAAATTGGAGGCAATAATGATGAACAAAAATATGAGAAGAGTCATAGTGAGTAGAAATGAGACGGTAAGTTGGATTAGGTATAAACCTCTTCAAAAACACTGTTTGAAATGATGACAAAACACTTATATAGAAGTGTCTCTAGGCAATTTATATTTTGTAATGAGGGAGAACTTGAGACTAGGTATTGGGGTTTAGGAAAAAGCAGTAAGAAATCATAATTTCTCTAATGCAATATGTATTTTTTTAAAAAAATGGAATTACTTAAGCTTATATGTATAGTGTGAGCATTTTAACACATAATAAAATATAACGTTTTTCTAGAAATACACACACATATATTCTTGATTCCACAGTAGAAATGATCTGTATTCAGATAAACATTTATAATATTAAATGTGTCTCAAAGAGTAGAATAATTATAGGTAGAGCCAATAATTTTAGCTAATTAAAAACACTTTTGTCTCTCTAAAATATCTACTACTGCCTGAACAAAATGAATTCTAGTAAACTACTATAATATCATGAGATTAAAGCTTTACATATTTCTTCTATCTCTCAAACCCACTGGTTTATGCAGATGATCATACTTTGCCTCCTAAATGAGCTAAAATAATTGTGCAGCTTAAATTATCTTTATGCAACTAGGAGATAAAATTTAAATCCACATTTAATTGGTGAAGCTTAACTTATTACATGTATCCATGAGAGGTGGACATTTTGGCTTTAAAAGTTTATATCAAAATAATTAAGGGAGCAGAATTAAAGGGAAGTGTTGAATCAAAGAAAACTATTCCTCAAAACATATGTTTTGAAAAGGACTCTGAGAAAATAAAGTGTCAGGTGTACTAGTTTAACCTCCCCCTCCCCCTCCCCCAAACAGTATACGACTCACATTGAAGGGGAGAAAAAAGAGCTCCATATTTAAAATGTCACTTCAAATATTTAAGTTAGAAATTATAGATCATTGTTAGTTCAACAAGTTGATCATTAACCATTTAGGAAGAATGTTAAAAGATTAGTTTCTTGTGCATTTTATGATTTTATATCAATATTTCCAAGTTCTTTAAATAAACATTTTTTAATAAATTTACTTATCCAGGAAAAATATCAGCCCTAGTACAGAGAATTCCTTGATTTTAGATCCACTTGTCTTGATTTTATTCTCAGATAGCTTTTGGATTTGGGAAATAAAGACTATAGTTGGTAAAATGTCATGTCCATTATTTATATCGATGGTAATTATCAACTTCATCATTTATAACTGCTGATGTTGACCTTGATTATCTGACCAAGGTAGTTTTATCAGATTTCTCTCCTGCAAAGTTCCTCATTTTACTCTTTATCTCAATGCAACCTTTAAGTATCTGAAAGTTAAATAAATAGAACAAAAATTTTAACAATTGTCAGTACTTTATTCTATGCATTTAACATGTAATTATGTAAGATGTGAATAATAGTTCAAAACGGGCTAAGGTTTGGGGAATGACAATATTGTCTAATCATTTTCAGAACACTTCAGCCCTTCATGTTTCATTTTTTAAACTGGAAAGTTTTATAATTTTTTAATAAAATTATTTTATAAAATTTTATAAAAATTATTTTATAAAATTAATTATAACATTATATAAGAGAAATGCTTTTTTATGTGCGTGTGGGCACCACTGCTCCCTGGTGGGAGTGGAAGGCCTAGCCTTGCTCCTGGAAAGCTGCTGCTGGATTTGAACCACCAACCTTGTGGGCCACAGTCCCACACACAACCATTAAGCCACCAGGGCTCAGCCCAAGGGAAATACTTTTATAGTCAACTTTTCAAAGGCAGAGGATTGACTTAAATTATCCTTTATGGAAATTTTTTCCATACATATTACATATATGGGCCATGATGAGTTCTTTCAGCTGGTTTCTGAGTCTGTTTGAGATACAGATTCTCATCCATCGGTGAACTATGGTAGTTTGTGCATTTGTTAGTTTTTACTTTTTATTACTTGCTGGTTCTACAGTTACATCAGGTTCATTTTGTGAATTTCCTGCTCTAATCTGAGAATCAACTTCTAGGAGACTAATGACACTGTAGAAGAGTGATAGAAGATATAGAAGAAAAATGACAGGAACCATGATTTGAGCACCAAGTGTCAAGCAGTAGAGAGCATTGTTTCTAGGTGCTCTCAGTGAAGAGAACAAGGAAACATAAGGCGCTACACGAACCTGTGTAAATGTATATCTATAAATATATCCATAGTAGCCATTTGCAACTCTATTATGCTAATTAATAATGTCTTCAATTTTAATCTATTATTAAAAGCATTTCTCTAGCCTCCTCCCCGTGATTAGCATGTAGCCTTCAAGCTGAGTCTAGTGCATGGTAGCCCTTCATGTTTCTGAGTGAAAACGTGCTCTCGAGTTCTCAATGACTATAGTCTTCTGGAAGTAAACTATTAAGCATCCTTATGCGACACTACTTGGTAGATTTGAACACCTGTCCTTTCAGTAAGTAATCAGAAGAAATAATTTTTGTGATTTATTGACTCTTTATTACAATGCTATTTTGAAAGAGGAAAACCAAGTAATATTATTTTCAAATATATAAAAGAATAATGCTTGTGTCACAAATCATTCCAATGTGCATATTTGGTTGGTATTGGTTAAAATATTTGTGTATAAACTAAAATATTTTCAGTTAGCTAAAAAGTTCTGTGGGTTACAAAAGCAAGATGTAAATCATTGTGGTCTTTCCCACTGTTATAATTATTTATATAATTTTGTTTGAGAAACTACTTCAGTTTTAAAGATTCTTGGACTTTGTGAATTTTTGTCAGTATCCAAACAGATTTTGACCAGGTTTAAGTTGCTATTAAAGTCACTTAAGTTACTCTCACTCCTTAATAGTTAGTTGGTAGTTGAGAAAAGAAATGGGAATCACAAAGAAGGCAGTATTTAAGCATTGGGAGGAGTAAAAATGGTAAGGGCATATGAATATTCAGCAAGAAAAACTGTGCTATATGACTATAACTCTTTACAGGACAGAAAGCCTCATCTTTCTCCCTTGGAGTGGCTGGTAGTTACAAAGTACAAACCTACCCAACAATAACTACCAGGCAACCAGAGCTCCTTAAAAACAATCCATAAGAAAGAAATGGACTCTTCTCCAGTCATAATGACCCCCTATTTTGTTTTGTTTTTAGACCAGGTTTAGAAGAGTAGAAGTCCAGTGTTCCTCCTGCAGAGCTTCTGGTGATTTTGAAGTGCTGACCATGCAGATGACAGCCCAAAATGTAACCAAGCACTACATATTGCAACTTTGCTGGGTTTTCTTCCTTTGAGAGGCCAGTCTAAGACTATTGAGAAGCATAGTCAGAAAAGGACTATTTCAGGTTTCAGAACTCTGCTGATAGAGATTTAGATTTAGAGATTTATTCTAACCTCTTCCAAACACACGTTCTTTTGGCATATTGTAATCACTGTTTCCATTTCAGAGCAGCTCTCTTGGATAGAAAGATGTGAAAGAGAATTTTCGTGGTAGCTTTTTTGATGTAATGCCCTTGAGAAGTTTCAATTCCAGGGGATATTTTATTCAAGGTCTGCAGCACCCTGATGCACAGTACTTCTTTTGTGATGATCATGGCTGTTCTTTACACCCTAGAGCTTCAGGACACAAGACACTAACCCAAAGTCTCCTTAGTTGATCACTGGGTGCCCTTTGATCTCCGCATGGATGCTTTACCAGCCCCTTGTCATCCTCAGGCAGGCAGTCTGGGGTAGCCCAGCACAGAGGTTCTTTGCCAAACCTCACCTCATACCTAGTAGTAATCTTCCTCCATGTCTCAGGGTCAAGGCTGAGTGTAAGCACTCAACTTGATCATATTTTCTTGGAAAATGTTTCAGACATTTCACCTGCTCACTGGTGAGGAACATTTCTCTTTCATCCTGATAGATTGTCCTAAAAGATATGCTTTCTGCTATTGCATTATGAATTTTAATCACTACTACTCATTAATGCATGGGTACTTACATTTTATATTACTAATATGGTCATTATTAACTCACATTTTTTAAGGATTTCATTAGTGCAATTATCATCATTATCTGCATGCCACCTCATGTTCACACTAGCCCATCAGGCAGGTCACTGGGTCAAGGTACACAAGCAAAATGATTCATGAAGTTCCCTAAGTTATCTTTGACTGTCAATTCTGGTCAGGTTAGAACAGGTATGATACGACATGGCCAACTAGATTCCTGGAGTTTACCCAAGTTAATCACTATGCTGCTGAGAGGGACAGAAAATTCTAGTTCCTTCTCATTTTTTTTTGACAGTGTAACCATATGTGGTGGGAATGGAAACTAAACAGAAACAAATGGTTTTATCACATGCTATGGTACAGTGATGATGTTTTTATGAAAAATGATTCATCATAAATGATTCACACAGAAATGCCTGTATTAAAAGGATAGCTTCCATTTGTTGACCACTTACTACGCAAGCCACAGCACATGACGTGCATGTCATTGGGAACGTAGCAACACTACGAGAGAATCCACACCACTGTGTGTTTTGGATGGGGACACGAAAACTCAGAAACATTCAGTAACATCTCTGAAGCTACAGCACTGACATTCAGCAGAAAGTAAATTATTTCTCTTCAACAGGCCCACCTTTCTTTTCTAATATGCCAAATGTGATTCAAATGGGAAGTCTGTTGCGGACTGAGTTTGGAAAAGTATTCTCAGTAGTTCTGGATCTAGACTCAGAGTCCTGTAACCTCAGATTTTCAAGATAGTTATCTATTCAAAGAGGAACTTAAAACAGTCCACATAATTGATATATTTATTATATATATTAATATATATATAAATAATTGCCTAATTCTAAATTAAGTAACAATTTTTATCACATATCTGACCAAAGCACCGGTCCTTACCCCGGAGTCCACTCTGCAGTGTTTCCAGTTCAGTAATATCAGTGTGGCACTTAGCATACATACTCATCAATTACCTCAAGTGAATCATTAACATTGACCTAAGCCCAAGGCAATGAGGACAGCTATGTGATGTTTTCCATGCGGTGGAAACTAAGCCTGTATAGACACTTTCTTTTTGAACTAGCCCGACCTTTCCCAGGAAGAAGAGGTTTCAAGTTAATCCACTCACTGATCTACACAGCGACTTTTATATAAACAATCAAACCACCTTTGCTTTCTGTTTATAAGCAAGAGCCACTTGTGGTTACTGGTTGCCCAGATCTGACCGCCAGTGACATTAATCCATCTAGCTTAAGACAGGAAGAAAAGGGGGAGGTAGGCGACAGGAAATGTACAAATTGACTGAACATGAAAAGAAACAAGGTTAATAAAGAGAAGGGGGAATCAGACAAAAAGAGAAGAAACCACGTTGTCCTAGACTCCGCGCTGTTCTTTTCTGCTTTGATTTTTAGCTCTATCTGCTCAGTAAATAAAAACGTCTCAGTGTGACTTTCTTTCCACTGATTACTGCAGTCCTATTTTAGGCCCATAATGCAGACTGACGTTAATTGCTTTTAGTCTGTCAGGTGAATTCCAGCTCTGGACAACACCGTGTTTACATAAAAGAATGACCCAGTGGGTTGTCAGAGAGGTGACTGGGGGAGCCTCTCTCTGGATGTGCTGGCCATAGTGCCTCTGGGTGGGTCCTTACACTGGTCTCTGCACTAAGAAGAGCGTGTCTAGCACTTGGTCCATGTTGACTTCAGCAATCCCTATTGCTGCTGAGTTGATGACCCTGTCAGATAGAGAAGGATGGTTCCAGGAGGTTCCCCAGGCTGTCATTGTATGGAGGCAGACTGTAAACACATTTTTTTCTAGGGTGGCCAGTGGGTGGATATCAGCAAAATTTTAGGATACAGCTGTGGTTTTCTTTGTTTTTTAAGAAAATTTTCTTACAGTTCTTATGACAATCCGACCATCAGTTGTATCAAGTGCATTTGTACATAGGTTGCCTTATTTATTTTCTAGACATTTACTTTGAGTCCACAGTATCAGCTCCTCTTTTTTTCCCTCCCTTCACCCACTAACCACATGATTTCTTGATAAATGACACATGATTATTATTTTCATCTCTTACACCAACCCCTGTCTCCCTTCACCCATGGTTCCTGTTGTTTGTCCCTCTGAGGTGTGTGTGGAGGCGGGGAGTGGTGGTTACTTCACGATCATTGAGATCAGAATAAAAAAAAGTGACCAGATGTCCTGCTTTTGGCGGGACAGTCCCGATTTTAAACAATTTTCCCCGCACCCTGCAGCATTTTAAAAAATTCCCGATTTTTGGAAACAATACACGACAAGCTAGGGAATGGTGGGGAAACGGGAAGGGAATATACCCCCTCTACTACCCCCACCCCTAGCCTCCATCAATGGTGTCCCACTTTACCAATGTTAAATCTGATCACTAGCCCCCCACTCCTCACCTTCCCCTTGTCCTTCTGGTATAGCTAAGATTTGAGCTGTTAGCATCTGTGCCTGCAGGGTTCCTTACTAACTCGTGTGTAGTAGCTTGGTGTAAAATCTGGTACTGTCCTTTGATTAGTATAATGTTTTTCTTAACTCTATTTTGGTGCCCTCTTTGAATAATGTAATTTGTGTCTGTGCAAAATGTATAGAATGATGCCTTTGGTGAAGATGCTTATAAGCTGAAGCTTCAGAGATCTTAGGTCTCCTTGAAAAGGAGCTACAGGCCCTGACAAGGACAGAACCTGGACTTCTGCCCTGCCTGCTTATTGAATGAACAAAGGACCCAGTGAAATACATAATTAGCAAAGGAATCTGTGGGACCTTGGTGGCAATCAATTAAACCTTAAAACCATGCAATCCCTAGCGAAAATCATAACTCAGAGAAAATTCTGAGACTTGTTAACTCAGAGCAGTAGCCTAGATATATTTGAATGAAATGATGTATGAGACCCAAGGATGAACTAAGTAACTAATGAGAAATTTGCTTGACCATTTTCTGAACAGCAATCACCACCCTTTGAAAATGCCATTTAAAAACTAGAAGTATTCTGCTAGACAATGTCCCTTCTCAACTCTTGAAGCAGGACACACTGCTCACCTGAACCTTAAGAAACCATCAGACTTTCGAGTGTGCTTGCTTTCTTATGGACAATGACCTGGGTGGTGAACGTTACAGAACTATCATGTTACCAGTTTCTCAGAATCTGGGCAAATTTCAGTGAGTTCCTGATAAGTAGAAATGTGTGTGAGCATCAATTTCTCTGGACAAAATTTTAGAATTTAATAGAGTCAAGCGTAACATGGTTAAAAGTTTACTGCTTTACATCACAAAAGTATGGAATATACTAGCTAGCAATGTCATTTACCTACTGGAAGTAGTTTTTTTTGGGGGGAAGCATCACTGCCTTCTGGTGGGAGTAGGAGGCCAAGTCTTGCTCCTGGAGAGCTGCTGCTGGATTTGAACAGCCAACCCAGTGGGCCGCAGACCCGCACACAACCATTACGCCACCAGGGCTCAGCTCCGGAAGTAATTTTTTTTTTCGGAAGTAATTTTTAATGCTGATTTGGTACTCTATTAAGATGAGGATAATTATGACACTATGCTTATGCATAGTGCTGTATGATTTTCAAATAAGCTAGTATACACAAAGTTGACTCGCAAACTCTTAAATACTACATTACTACATAAATGTAGCAAGAGGTGTTATGTTAACATAAGTATATACAATCAATTATTAATTTAACAGATATTAAATATCCACATACAGTAAGCTTTAATTGCTGATTTTTGTAATTAAGGGATTATATTCTTAGTAAATGTTGTGGGACAGATGAGTATCACTATTTCCTTTCAGCCATTTCAGGTGGGATACATGATTTATTCTTCCCCACTACCATCTCCAACATCATTTGGCACTGGTTATTTAAGCCTTTGCTATTTTTCATAGTCTATACCTAGCAAAATGGTTAACCATCTGGTTTCTAATGAAAAGAATAGGAGGTCAAATAGACACAGAGGAGACTCAGAAGAAAGGTCTAATACTCTTTGTGTCAAAGGCCACAGATTTCAAAGCAAAGTAAGCAAACAAGAAAAAAACACTCTTTTAAAAAAAATTGGAAGTAGTTATAGTGTGTGGGGTGTGACACTGTATCTAGATGCCATGAGCTGGAATTGACTTGCAGATCATTGGTTTGATGGTTTTCATTTATTATTTGTCAAACCCTTCCTGTTAATAAATTTCCCCATATTGATATCTTTCCTACTTTTTAAGAAAAAGAGATTTTTATGGGACAACTTCTTTGCCCACAATTTGTAAATTTGTAAATTCAGGTCTGCTATTCTGGAAAGCCCATGCCAAACTGGGTATTTTCCAGTTTACAGGTGATTAATCAGAGACCAGGGAGTGTAAGCAATAATCTGAGGTCAAATCACATAAAAAAGGAACAAATTAATTTAAATTTAATTTCAAATGCTTGCAAGTCTTGCTCTTTATGATTCCACAGCCTAGCACCCAGGTATAGAGACCCAAATTAGAGCCACACTCGGAATGCTAACCTTCATTTAAAGGATAATTATTGGAAATGGGTGACTTTCAGGGAATGATTCCCTTTGAATCATTCCCTTTTTGAAGATCATACAAACTCATATTTATAGTATTTAATTCCACTTCTCATTCTATTAATATGTCTAAAGTGATATTTTTCCTTTTCTGTTATAACCTGCTGATTTCTAAGACCATATTATTTTATGTTGCATCCTTTAATTTTTTTCTATTATTTCACACTGAGTGTCTTAATAGGTTTTTAGAGAATTTCCCTTATGTTCTCAAAATAAAAAATTCTTTCTTTTGTTTTTCCCTCCTTGGTGCATTTCCAGCCGAGGGAAAATCTCCTAGACTATATCAAAGATTGTTAGCCTTCTGCTCCTCCCTCTCAGTCTTTGGAGATGAACTTTTAATATTGACTTTCCAAATGCTGTTTCTCTGTTTATGCCCTGCTGTTGAAAAGAGCAGCTCAATTAACTTCTTAACAAAGGTAGTGGAAGCATTTCCTTTTGCTCTCATTTCCATTTCTTTAGAGATGACAGAGTGGTAAACCCTTTCAGTGGTTTCAAAACTTTCTGTGAATTTCAGATGTCTTAATAAATAATTCTGAAATCCATATTGATATGACAAATCACTGATTTAGAATTACATTGTTTTAGCAGGAAATCACACGTTCAAGCTTACAGTATCTCTAAAGTAAATTATCCCACAATTTATTTCCAAAGTCTTTGGGATAAAGGCTACATCTGGCTTTAAAACTCTTTATATATTGTGTTCCAGTGTAACATGAAGACGCTATTCCATGACATTAAACCAGTACTTCAGCAAAGGAAAATTGTTCCAGGGAGAAAGGGAGAAATTCTAGATTTGTGTGAGAATCTTCTTACACTATAAGTTCTACTCCTGGATGTTTACTTATTTTTATTATACTCTTAGTGGATATCAAATAGGATAAGATATGTTTTAAAATGTAGACATGGAGAAAACAAAATACAATTTTCTAGTGTTCATACATTGACTAATAGATGTTTCCTGTATGGCTAATACTTCCAAGGAATAAACTAGCCCACCAGTATAAAATGTCCACACTTGGGAGATGAATTTGTCTTTCAGAAAACAAGAAAAAGTTGACCTGTAATTTGTAATGATACCATACTACCCTAAAAACAAGCAAACAATCTACATACACAGAGTAGCTAATTCAGGAGCAGGGAGGTTTATTCAACAGAATGGGTCAGACAAGCCTAGCCATCCGGCTATTTATTTATGTATCTATCATCTATCTACCCATCATTTATATAACCATCTATCTTTTATTACTTGCAAAAAGCAATTAAGAAGTTTTACTATATTATAAGTATGATTTGAATATACCCAGTATGTAATGGCTATACAACTAATTGTAGAGAATGCAAACTAAAGGAAAAGAAAAAATGGTAGGTGAATAGATAAAATATATTCTTTCTACTTTGTTTATGATCCTATCAATAGTAAAACAATGAGCATACATTACAATAGAATATTTATTTAGAAATTTAAAAGGAATAAGATGCTATCCTTCATAAAGGCATGAATGAAAACACAAACACTAGAGCATTTAAAGGTGGACTGGAAATGGACAGAGGGAATGTGTTAGTCCGGGTAGACTAGAGGAACAAATTTCATAGACATGCATATGGATATAAGGAAAAGGTTTATATACAAAAGGAATGTGACATTAAGAAGGCATCCCAATCCACTCCAGTACAAAGTCATAAGTCTGATATTAACCCATATGCCTGAAATCAGTCTACAAAGTCTCCTTCTGACTCATGAAAGTCACAGGTCAGTGGGTACAGAATTCTGATGCTGGCAGGGGTCTCCCCATGGCTCCTTGCTTCCAGGGCTCAGGGTCCATCAGCAGCATGCCGCTCCAGCTTCAGAGGTCTGGCTCCATCAGGGCAAAGCTGTGTGGTCTCTCCGCCGGCTCCTCCAGCTTCTCAGACGTTGCCATCTTGTCTTTTCCATGACTCATTGCCTCTGATATTAACAGCCAACAACTGGGGAAGATAGCTTCACATATTCACGAGGGAAATATTGTGAGATTTATCAGACATATCAGGAGAAAGCCATGCCCACACAGAGGCCTCATTGGCTACTCAATGGCTAGCTCCAGATTAACAGGCTAGACTCCACCCGTACATTTCAATCATAAAATTAACATAAGCATATGAATGCCACAGGGAATACAATTCTGAGGGACAGACCTATATTTAATATACCTAACTCAATTATATGAGAGGGACAATTCACTTGTATACCGTTTTCTTGCCAATATCTTAAACTAGGAACCAGGATATTCAGGAACTGACATATGCCCTGGAATTCCCAGACTTGTTCCAGGTGGGTTGGTTGCACCAAAGCCGGTATCTTTCCTTTGTCCATTCATAAAACATGCTATTGCCACAGAGATATGTTACAGATGAAGTGTTGCTTGGTTAGGAAGGGAAAGGTAATTGCTAAATACTCTCATGAAGATTCAGAATCTCATCCTAGAAAATTTTTACCCATCTGTGACTCCTCATTTCACATCTCCAACTGCTAATTTTTCTGGATAAAGTCCCTATAATTACCCTGAATTCTTTTTAAAGAGTGATTCAGTCTTGGGCTCACTGTGCACTATTCCTTAGGCTTCCATAGTGTGTTAATTTCCATCATTGCAGCCTGGGTCCAGGTTTGCACAACCATCCCAACAACTTACTTCCTGCTGTATTCATATTTGGGAAATGTCATGATCAGTGCTATTTTATTCAGACCATCTCAGTTGTATAATCCAAATTCAAGTACTAAATATTTTGAAGAACTAGTTGTTCAGGAAAATATAAGCAATTCATACATTAAAAATATCTATTGAGATTATTCCATGAGTCATATAATGCTCTAGAGTCTAGACAATGAAATATCCCTTCCTTCATGGAGTTTACAATTTTGGGTGGTGAATAAAATATACAAAGGAAAGCTATAGTCTGCTCTTGAAAGTCCCACAGTGACAACAAGGGGAAAGAAAGTATGCAGTCTTTATCTAGGCAAGAAGGAACATTTAAAATGAATAAAATAATTTTTATTCTCAATATTTTCAACAAAAATAAGCATGCATGTAAATATCGTAAAGATTTACAAGTGTCTAAATGGGTTGCAAAACATAGTGAATGCCTCAAAAGATACATACATACACAGTTAATCTCATGAGACATTGAACATAATTCATACATTTGTTGAAAATCATAAGTGATAATATTTGCACAGAGTGGTCAGCACAGCACTTGGCCTCTTGTAAGAGTCCTCTAAATGTTGACCCTTAAGAAAAATAGTTTTACAATTGGTTTCTAGCTCCCCTGACACCACCCATGCTATTTTTCCACCTGATTCTAAACCCTTCAAGGATCCTTGAGTGGAGCAACGGTTAAACAGCTAGACTGGTAACCAAGTTGAACAGTTTGAACTCGTCAACCACTCTAGCGGAGAAAAACAAGACAGCCTGCTTTCAAAAAGACTTTTGTCCTAGGAAATGGTGTGTGTGTGTGTGTGTGTGTGTGTGTGTTGTTCCACCATAACCAATAATATTCTATGGTTTAAATTTGGGATGACCTCACTTTCAACAGATTCAACATTCCTGGTTCTTCCCTGGACTTGGCCCTGCCTCACCCTGCCTCTGCTCTGGCTGAAACACCTTCTAGGTTCTTTTCCTTCTTTAGCATTTTCTCCCCTTTCCTGATTATAGCACTGTCCAGAGAACCATTTGTTTGCATCGGTGAGTATTTTCTAATATTGAATGGGAATATCTTTAGACAGGGTAAGAGCTCTGTATTTTTCCAAAGAACCCCATCAAGTCTTTTTGTTTTATATCCAGCCTTCTCTCCTCACTAACAATACCTGTAAGACCCCGGTAGCCTTGGTCCTTAGGTGACTATCACTCTCTGGTGTCCCAGAAGCCCTGGGACCACCAGTGTTATCCATTGGACTGCTGAAGGAAAGATCAGCAGTTTGGAAACACCAGTGGGTCGGGAAGAAAGCTGAAGCTTTCTGTTCTCCTAAGATGTACAGTCTCAAAAACTTACATTGGCACTTCTAATGTGTCTTACAGAGTAGCCGTTAGCTGGAATTGATTTGAGGGTAGTGAATTGGTCAGTTGATATCTCTGATCCCAACCAAGAAAATCAAAGCACCGTCATGTCAATTCTGACTCCAGGCAACCCTTTGTAAGGTTTCTGAAACAATACATTTGTTTTGGTTTGGTTTGATTTCGGTTTTGGTATTTTGGGCATCACTGCCCTCTGGTGGTAAGAGTAGGAGGCCCAGCCTTTGCCCCATGGAGCCGCTGCTGGAATTGAACCTCCATCTCAGTGGGCCACAGTCCCGCACACAACCACTACGCCACCGGGGCTCAGCCCAACAATACATTTTGATGGAAACAAACTGCTTCATCTTCCCTCCATGGAGCCTCCATGGAATCAAGTGCATCTTTTGGTGAGCAGCCTGACACCTAAGAGATACAAGCAACTCAGTAGTTGTTTAACTCAAACACAAGAGAAAACAATGGGCTGGTTTACATGTTAGACTTCCTAGAAAATAATAAGCAATCCTTAGGGTTTATGGGATGATCAGTACTCTTACTGCTGGTACTACATAAGGTGGAAGCCATATTATCCTTTAGACTTTGATCAGATTATCAAATGGAAACATGAATTATGGACATCAAATGAAAATATAACTGCACAATAGTAGACAAGATCTTTTGTGTATGTGTGTGGGGGCCTCACTCCCTTTGGTGGTCATGGGAGCCACTCAGTGCCGCTCCTGAGAGCCGCCTCTGGATTTGAACCACCAAGCCCTCGGGCTTCAATCCCGCACTCAACCACTTATGGCACTGGGGCTCAGCCCAGTAGACAAGATCTTATCTGCATCTCAAGTATTGCCATAAATTCTAAAGGTAGCCAGTAACATTTTGGCAAAATATGAAACACATAGCCAAGAAGAAAAAAAATATGAACTATCATGTTTTATAATATCAACCAATAAAGTTAACTGAGAAAATTTCTTTGGCAAAGCTATTGTTGAAGGCATGATAATAAAAAATCCCTGGTGTTTTCCATTTATGTTAGATACCTTATATCATTTATTGCAAAAGTTTAAAAAACATTAACAATCTTGGAAGAAAATCCCTCAGCAACCTGAACCAGTGACTCCAGGAACTTTTTGAAAATGGGATCTTAAAACTCCCAAACTTGAATCTAAATTCATGCTGCTCAAAAAATAAAGCCAAACGGTTTTTGAACAGTTTCCCCTCGGATGATACCAAACAAGGAGAAACCTGCGGGGTGTCGTGAGTTCAGTGCCGGACTTCGAGCCACCGGTTGAGGCCTTGAAATCCACTAAGGACTCCACAGCAGAAACATGGGGACACCTGGTCCCGTGATGATTTCGCATTTGGTAAGACTCGTGTCTTGTTACATTTTACTGTATTTTTCAGAATGATGAGTGAGTGCTTCATCTACTATAAATTTAAAGGGAAAGCTCTTTTTTCTTACTGATAACTTTAAAAGCCTTTTCACCATGATGAAAGCTGAGCAGGATCCTTTTACAAATGGCAGGGATTTTCTATCAAATCAGCATTTTGTTCTGATACTGTTTTGTACTGGATGTGGCCTATTTAACTGTCTGAAACTCAGCGGATCCTGAAAAATGATGATTAAACATTCCACTTCTTTGAGTGATATCTGGTGTAAATGCAATAATGACTGTTGATAAAGAAATCAGTATATACCCTGGGATACTTTCTCAAAAACAAACTAAATGACTGCAAAAGCAAATCATGTTTGTCCATAAATTTTACCCACGTAGTATGTGAAGAACTTTTAAAAAACACTGATAACCTTTTAACTCTTCATAAGAGTGGTTGTAATGATCCAGTGGTTTCATTTTGTAGATGATAGTTGATGATCTACCAAATGAATACCACACCTTTGAGTGCTAACAGTGTAATGAAACCACACCGACACTGTTTGATTAAATAAAACCACATTTTAAACTCAGGGTTTTTTTTTTAATGTAAACATGTAAATCCTCCCCTTTGTCTTCCTTTCCCCAATAAAAGAAATAGAGGAAGAAAAAGGAGCAGAAAATTTGCAGCTTTCATATTCTTTGTGCTAATTTTTAAGCCATCATATTACACTGCAATAGGCAATTTTCTATGTCCATTTTAAGTTCAACATTCCTAATGAGAGTTGTCTGCAAGTGTGTTTTATAGTGTCATTATCCAGTGTGCTGAGTGAGATCCATGTCTTTACTTGGGCAATCGGCACTGGAGACGAGGTTACCCATTTGTATGATCTGACAGTCAAATCCCCAAATTCTATGTGCCTACAGCAAACCATATCTGATGAAATGGTTTCTTGAAATCTCTTTAGAACCTTTTTAATGGAAAATCTTTGCTTCCTCTGATGACAATAATATGACTAAGTGGTTGTAATTAAAGCACAGGTTGTCCTTATATATATTGCTTTATTTTCTCCTAACAACTGGGTGAAATGAAGATGAATAATCTCCCAAACTTATGGAAGAGTTACACAAATTCCAGTAGACTCACTGTGGTAAAATTCATATAGTAGACTGAAGGCATCTGTGGATTAGAGTTATGAAGGCTGTGATAACTGCTTATTGTTTACTTTATTATAGGTGACTTTCTTTTGCATGTCACTATATACATTTATTATGCTGAGCCTTATAAACCTCTGTTAATTCTTGAGTACATTGGCTTGTGGGTTCCCTTTTGATGAAATATTTATAATCATTTCCTTTATAGCATCAACGAACTTGGTTCCAGGAAAAGTAAAGTTTCATCGAATTATCAAATGCCAGTAATTGTCTTATTTAAGCCAGTAATGCACCATATCATGTGTATGGGGTATTAAATATCCCGAGGGTCTTGTAAATGATCACCCAGACTCTTTTACTCAACACCAGAAAACAAGCTGAGGATACACTTGCGAAACAGATAACTGATTTTGTCCGCAGAACTTTTCTTGCTCACCCTATATATACAAACAAGAAATAAAGGGAAGTGGGGTTGCTTTCAGAATTTTTGTCTACATTGAACTATTTGTAGTTATTTAAAAATTTATATTTGATGTATTTTCCCCAAGAAAATAAAAGGAGTAAGTGGCAGAATCAAGCTTGGACCCAAACTTTCAGATTCCAACTGTGGTTTTCTTTTTTTTCCCTTCTGACAGGGAGGCAGCCAAGGAGCTGTATTCATTACCTAACTCCCACTTCTTGCCAGTGCATCACATGGGTAATCCAGGGCTGTCTACCTAGGATCACTGGTATGTTGAACTATGGAATCTGAAAAGTCTAAGATTGTGTTTGCTAAGGTTGGTATTTAAGCCTGTCTGAATATGCCACTTTCTAGCCAAACAAACCAAACCCAAACTGAGGAAACTGTGCCAAAACAAACTTTGAAACCCAAAGTTTAACAACATTGGAATTACCATCATGTAGCACTCCAATGTCAACGTTGTCACATTGGGCTTAGGGGAGGAGAGGCCAGAGTGTGGGGGAAGTTCTGGAAAATGACTGTGTTATTGACTAGCTCTTGTTGGTCACGGCTGACACCACTCCTTGCTTGCTCCTACATCCTTTCTTCCCTTCATCCTTTTGCAATTTTAAAATTGAAATAAAATAGATTATCTGGGCAAATGATACCCACATAAAGCAGAATGCATTTCCTAGCCACTCTTAGAGCCAGGACTGGTAATTTTCCACATTAACTTCACTTCTTTGGTCTAAATCCCATTACTTCTGGACTAAACAAATGCAACTAACTTCTTATCATTTCCCTATCTTTGGGTTTATCTATGTAATGTCTTTAACATTGCTCACAGTGTTTTTTTAAAAATTAAATCCAATCCTATCTTTCCTTGCTCAAAATTTTCAGTCCTCTTTATGATTTAGAATATGGAAGTCAAATTTCTAGTTTGACAGGTCTGAACTACAATCAAGCCACTTTATTTCCTTCCATTGATTTCCAGTGCAGCAGATGCTATATCAATATTGAATTAAATGAAACTTCCTGCATAGATTGGAATCCTCTAAGCTTTATGTTTCTGACTGCCTAAATCTCCAGACCTTATATCTGTTTTCTGGAAGAAACTGATATTTTCTACTTTGTTCTTGACAAATATTTTGTATAGTCACTTTTTAAGCTTAGGTATGGTTATAGCTAATTGATTTCAAAAACCATCCTTCTTGCAAAAAGCATTATTCTATTTGTTCATCTTTATATCCTCAGGGTTCTATAGTTTCAGAGCAGGTGGTCTTTGATGAATGAATATGTTTGATCTATGAATGGCGATGGTGATTTGGGTGAGCTTGCTGTCATTTACATGCCACTAACATAACTTCTGTTTATCTTCCTTCAAGAAAAATCACAGTCTACAGAAATAGAAGATGCATGTTTGGAATTAAGATACCAGCAAAGATCTAACTGCAGCCACTTATAATCCTAGACATAAATCTCTACTTTCATAAGAGAACTTAGAACTGATACGTATGACGCTTTTGAAATTCAGAGGACTGAGATGGATACACTTTGGTCAATCCCAGTTTGTTTAATTGGCTTAACTGATTTTCAGAAAAAAACCTCTGATATATATTATCTTACTATTCTAATGTTATCATTTCTACATTATATAGCTATAAATGCAATATTGGTTTATACACAGACTTAATGCATAGGTCTGATTTTTTTGCATGTGGACAACTTTATGAATTGTTGCCTTTGGAAGGTAGTGTTGATCTTTTCAAGCTGAATTCTCACACATTTTTAAACTCAAAAGTAACACTGACTGTAATCAATTCTGCTCTGACTCCCAGAGACCAACCCCTATAGGGAAAAATAGAACTCCTCCTGTAGTTTCTGCAGATGTAAAGTCTTCTAGCAGCAGAAAACCTGACCTTAACTCATGGGAGAGTTGTGTTTTGGAAATCCTTAAACTGCTCCATGAAACAACTGGCATATAATGATAACAGGATGAAAGTTCTTTTCTGAAAACAACTACATTTACACAGCCATTTTTCATGATCTACCTGTAAGTCTTAAAATCATAACTAGAATATTTTAATGCTAGGTACTAGACATAGATAAACATAAGTCATATGTATTGCTGAAAAGCTTTCAAGGCAGGCATACATACGTTTATTAAAAAAAGAAAGCACTATGTGAAACATGTTTCTGTGATCAGTAGATGGCTGCAGAGGTGTTCTCTCGTAATAAAATGTTCTTAACTTATTAGAGGGCCTTAAGAAAAATAAAGGTAAAACAAAGTGTTAACACATAAGGGGATCTGTTGGTCCACATAAATTCAAGACAGATCAGCTCAGATTATGGTGATGTTTGGGCTGGGAGTCCAAATGAACAATCTTTTTGTTTTTTTTTTTTTTTGTATCTCCTTATTGTGAATTATATGAAGTTTTAGGGAACAGATCACAGTGTTTATATTCAACAATTTTTATATATTCTGATTCATTTCACTCATTGCAATCCCTCAATCCCACTTGCACTCTCTTCTGTTTTCTTTTTATCTGTACCTTCAGCTTTCTTAAACCTCTAATCTCTGTTCTTGGGTAAAGGTTATCCTTTTAAATTTAAATGTTAGATTACTCAAGCATTCAGTTTGAAATCTGAAGAGTAAGTGCCACAGGCCTTGGGTTTGCAAAAGTCTCTACCCAACCAGTCAGCCATGGGTCTTTTATAATTCTGATTTGTTTTCCACAGTTTCTCCCACTCTATTAAGGACCTTCTAATGTGAATCTTTGCCGAGAAGTTGATTGTGTCACTCCGGTAGACTAGAGAAACAAATTTCATAGACACGCATATAGAAATAAGGGAAAAGGTTTATATACAAGAGGAACAGGACATTGAGAAAGCATCCCAACCCAGTCCAGTACAAAGTCATAAATCCAATATTAACTCATATGCCCAAAATCAGTCTATAAAGTCTCCTTCCGACTCACAAAGTTACAGGTCAGTGGGTGCAGAATCCCGGAACTGGCAGGGGTCTTCCCATGTCTCCTCATTTCCAGGGCTCAGGGCCCATCAACAGCAGAAGCAACTCATCACTGGCAGAGGTCTCCACCCCGGCTTCAGAGATCTAGCTCCATCAGGGCAAAGCCATGTGGTCTCTCCGCCGGCTCCTCCAGCTTCTCGGACTCTGACAACTTGTCTTGTCTATGACTCATCATCTCTGAGACTAATTCCCAACAACTGGGGAAGATAGCTTCTCATCTTTATGAAGGAAATATCTCGAGATTTCCCAGAAGTCTCAGGAGAAAGCCATGCCCACACAGAGGCTTCATTGACTACTCAATGGCTATCTCCAGATTAACAGGCTAGACTCCACTCCCATATTTCAATCATAAAATTAACATAAGCACATGACTACCACATAGATATTGGTAGTTTTTTGCCTTAAAATTTCTTTTGCAAGGCTATGTAGACTGATATTTATCTGGTGCATTAGTGTGATAGTTACATAATCTGGTGTCAATTTGAGAGGATCACAAGGGAAGTGGTGGGGTCTAGTCTGTCAATCAGGTGATAGCCAATGAGGTTTCTGTGTCAGAATGGCCTTCTTCTAATAATTCTGAGTATCCCTGGATTTCCTCTGGGGAGGCAGAAGATGCACACAACCTCTCTTCTCACTCCCTGGGAGACATTTCAGCTGTCAAGACACACGCAACCAGATCTCGGAAACTGGAGAGACCTGGTAGAGATCTCTGCCAGCACTGAGATGCTTACAATTTCATTGATTTCAAAGACTTTCTACCCACTGGCCTGTGATCATCTTGCATTTGGCATCATTGCATGTGTTTCATAAGTCTAAAGAGGACCTTATAGATTTGTATCAGATATATGGACTAATGTCGGACAAATCGGCTAGGACTGGACAGGGTTGGGATGCTTTCTCAGTGTACAATTACCCTTTATATAAAACCCTCTCTTCTACACATTTGAGTTTCTACGGATTTGTTCCTCTTGTCTAGCTAGCTTACACAATTAGTCCAGTAATCCAATTGTCTCCATGGGTGTTTTGGTTTTCATCACTTTCTGTGCCTCTGTCTGGAGACACAGCAATCTGTGCACATCAGGTGGCTTCCAATGAGCTGTTAAGACCCCAGTTGTTAATCACCAAATTATGATATGACACATTGTTTTTGTGAACTATGTCAGGCGGATTGGCCTTGTCTGTCCTCTGTGACTCTGGTTCTTGTCTCCTGACACATTTCCTTCAAGGTGTTTGAGTATGTCTTAAGTTTCTTTAACTTTTTCATCTGTATGCCTCACCACATGGATGAGCAAGCATATTTGCAGCAAAAGCTAGTATGTATATATCCATATCATCTTAGATAGATAAATAGATGTGCATATCAATATATATAGAGAGATTCCCAACCTCCATATCCCACCTCTTCAGCCTAATGTTTATTTCTCTTATTGTTTTCCTTTCTCTTATTCCCTTCTCCTCCATTCAAGTTACCATCTAACCTGTTAGTTTCACTCGCTTTGTTCCCTCCCTCTCCCTGGAAATGATCAAAGAATGATTTTTTTCTAAAGAGACAAAGTTGACATATTTTCCCCAGAGGACACAGGATGACCCAAAGGACTTATGACAAAGACTTTCTAAGAACATTGTAAACAGTAGTGGTGAGGAAAATCAGGCAAGTTTCACCCTGGAATCCACCCCATCGAGATGATGAAATTCAACCTTCTCCTTCTGGAGGGGTACCCAGGGCTGCTGCCCTATAATAACTCCTTGGGAAAACTTACTCCATCCACTCTACAACCATGATCTTGCCTCTTCAGATCTTTGTTCCCAAAATTAAAAGAAAATTTAAAGCGAACACAAGTCCTGAGAGAATGTCAAAATTGCCATTTTGTGGGATGTTAATCAAAGTTAGCATTCTTCAAAAAAGCTAGAGTGGTGGATACTATCTTCAAGAGACTAAAAGAAGTGTAACTAAAGGTTATGTTGATAAATAATTACTTCATATTTAGATATCTTGATTAATAAAAGTTTTTTAAATGATATACATTTTTACTTCTCCTCATTTTTACTTCTTGGTATTTCTTTTCTCCACTATGCAATAGAATTCTAGAACAAAAGAGAAATATCAATAATCCTGCATGGAGCACCTTCCTGTGTACTCAAGAACTCTCATTCCTTCAGCTTCTTTTCAGGACTTACATGAGAAAAAAATAGCTTCTCTCTTCAGAAAAAAAATAACATTCACCGCAAGCACTGATTAATCATTTTTTGGGGGGACATCATTGTCCTCTGGTGATCGTGGGAGCTACCCAGCCTTGCTTCTGGAGAGCTGCTGCTGGATTTGAACCGCCAAGCCTGTGGGCTGCAGACTAGCACTTAACCACTATGCCACTGGGCTCAGCCCCAACACTGATTAATCTTAGACATAGTTCTATACATTCAAATAATATATCATTTGTAAGATCATGCATTTACTTAAAATCTTCGTGTTCAGTGTTTGACACTAACTTTTCAATTACACATTTCTTTTATCATGATGAGTCTTTTAAGTTCCTAAGAAATTGCATTAAAATACTACATTTTCTTTGGAAACTGTTAGTTTGCTAATTGTATTAGTCCAGGTAGACTAAAGGAACAAATTCAAGGACATGCATATGGATATAAAGAAAAGGTTTATATATAAGAGAAATAGGACATTAAGAAAGCATCCCAATCCAGTCCAGTACAAAAATCAGTCTATAAAGTCTCCTTCCGACTCATGAAGTCACAGCTCAGTGGGTGCAGAATCCCGGCACTGGCAGGGGTCTCCCCAAGGCTCCTTGCTTCCAGGGCTCAGGGTCCATCAACAGCATGCTGGTCCAGCTTCAGAGATCTGGCTCCATCAGGGCAAGGCCGTGTGATCTCTCCGACGGCTCCTCCAGCTTCTCTGACACTGCCAACTTGTCTTTGCCATGATTTATCATCTCTGAGACTAACTCCCAACAACTGGGGGAGATAGCTTCTCATCTTCACGAGGGAAATATCGCGAGATTTCCCAGAAGTCTCCGGAGAAAGTCATGCCCACATAGAGGCCTCATTGGCTACTCAATTGCTATCTCCAGATTAACAGGCTATACTCCACCCCTACATTTCAATCATAAAATTAACATAAGCATATGACTGCCATCCTAATAGTGCTTTAATTATTTAATAAGACCAAGGGAAACAGATTAGAATTGCCATAAACCAAACCAAATCAGAAAAGAGTATCACGGAGCTCTCTAAACAGGAGCTATGACAGCAGATGTGGGTTAGTTCTTACAGCCATCCTAAGGAATTACCCATGCCGCTTCTAAATTTAGAGGCATGACAACATCATTAAATACCTCTTCATGTCAGGGATGCCTCAGACGGTTTGTGTTTTTATATGTTGCTTATTTAATGGTGTCCCTAGGTGGCAAAAATATTTAAGTGCTTCAGTTAAATATTAAGTGAAGGTTGAGAGTTCTACTCCACTCAGACATGACTTGAAAGAAAGCGATGGCGATCTCCAGAAGATCATAATCCTGGGACTCCCAATGAAGTGCAGATCTACTCAGAACACATGGGGTATAATAAGTCAGAATCAACTCACCTGCATTTTTGTTTTCTGCATGAGGCCTTCTAAGCGGTATGTGCCTTATCCTGCGTTAGAAATTAGAAATTCAGGGCTCTGGATTTCTTAAAAAAAATTAATTATCTTGTGCATTGTTATAAAAATAGTGGTAGCACTGACACTAGCATTCCCCTTGGGTCTATGTGAGTCTGAGACCTGCTTTCGGGTAAGCTTCCTTAGATGATAAGAGGCGATCAAGCCCCATGGTTAAAAACAAACCGACTGGATTCTACCAAGTTAATATAGAACACAGTGCCAGCAGCATCCCCCTACACAGGTACCCCGAGAACACCTCATGTGTGTAGATCCTTGCTGGTTACTCTTAAAAGTGTAAAGTCATTTCTCTTATCAAATTTATATGGTAGTGGAAGTTCATTTGGTTCTACTAGCTATGCTTTTATCTATTAATACAATATTAATGTATTATTAATGTATATTAATGTATATTAATACAATATCGACAAAACAGAACTATATTGTATACTTTTTAATATACATTTAAAAAACAACAATGCACTCTACAAATGCCAAACAACTTGTTCTTGATTCTCTTTATTATTATTTTTTACTCTATGGAAGAGTCTTGGAGAATATGCACATTGGGCAAATAAATTAAAAATGTCCACTAAACACTCAAGCCCTACAGAATTTAGCATGGAGGCTCAATTTTCAAATCTGTCAAATAACACAGTCACAACTACCTACTTTTGCTTAACACACTAACTTTATGTGTTGTGTGTATTTTTATAACTCCCGGATGAGTCACTGTTGGATTTTAAAGTGTTGTAGAAACTATGTATTTTGCTTCCTCCAGGATCGGTGGGTATGGCTACCCACTGCTCTGAAAGGGGTCACATCAGAAAAGAAATGTCAGGGAAATATAAAAAATACAAATAAAAACTAGAATGTTAAAAATGTTAAGAATGTTAAAAAATGGTAGAACTTACTGGTGAAATAGAGACTTGTCTAACTCCCCAAACCATGATATTAGTCATCCTTTGGGTCTGACATTGACATCAATGTCATGGCTTAATTTTTAGCCAAACATTACACAGAACTTTAATAGGACCAACCATACTAGTTGGAAACACACACTTTAAAATGATCAACAACTTAAAAAATCAGGGGCCGGGGGGTCATTATTTATCCAAGGACAATCTTCCAAAGGATGAGCAAAGAAGGAAGAACAAAAAGCACAGCAGGGAGTGGGCTTAGTGATGGTACATTAAGAGAAATACCAAGAAACACAAGAAAAAATATGTGAGAATTATTAAATGTGAAACTGATTTGCTCAGTAAATATCTACCTGATTCATCATAAAAAGTTAATGAAGAGTATATCTCATAACTGATAAACAAAAAAACAAGAACAACAGCAACCTTCTGTGCCATCAAGCAATGCTGATTGAGAACAGCAACCCTGTCAGACAAGGTGGACGTGTCCTTCATTTTCCAAGATGGTATATGCTTATGGGACTACAAAGCCCAGACTTTTCCCGAAAAAATGGCACATATGTCTACTTCTTTTTACTCTTTTTTATGGAAGAAAATACAATCATTTTCCAAGATAGTATAATTATCTTTGAAAAACAGTGTCTATAAAGATACAATAATTTTGTCAACTTGCATTTCCTAATTTTAGTGTAGCTGCATATTTTAAAGATCTTAGCACCAAGTACTTAAACTCCATGTCAAGTAAATATTACAAGAATGAAAAATATATGTCTATTTGTAAGATATTCCAATTTACTTGAGTAAAAAATCTTCAAGCAGCCTTAATTTACTGTTTACTAAAAGAGATGTTAAAAAAACTATACAATTACTATCAGAGTAACATTGAAACTATTTCTTAATGTTGAAAATTGAAAGCACTGACACGTTTAGCAATCAGTTCAACAGTCTCTGAGAGGCTGAGTATTTTAGCAAGAACCTCAAGAAGTCAGTGTACAGAACAGAAACATTATAAGTAATAGGCAACCAAAGATCATTTCTGTTTTCAGTTAAACAAGATTTGCAAGTCTACTTATTGGGCTCAAACTTATGCAGCTTGAAATCATAAGTATTATTTTACTTAAATCATATCCTTTTAGTTCACTGTATTTGTCATCTGTTAAAAAAATTAAATCTCATAAAAGTTCCATGGATCTGAACTTTTCATTTTGACTGTATTGGTGTGTATTTTTCCCTTGAGGTCTATAGTTTCAATCAGGATGTAACCAGAATTCAACTAATTCACATTGATTCAGCAGAATGATACCTAAATTTTTGTTGAGTTTGGGAAACTGGTTGGGTATCCAGTGTGTCAATCAAAAATTTATATCCCTTACTCTTTTAAAACAAGTACCTGCAAAGAAGTGTATTCTAAGTACCTGTAGCAATGTTCATTCTGTCCATAGGTATAAAAATAGAATTATGCGGGTATTATTTATTTATTCATTTCATAAAAGGTGTTCTACATTTGATGAAATACTACCTTTTTATTCCCTTACATTCACTGCTTCCATAAACAAACATATTACATAAAGAGAAAAAGTGTTAAACAACCAGAAGGTGACACTCTGTCATTGATTTCAATTGTGTGGTAAGTCCCAAATTCTTATAAGATTTTATGAATTAGATATGCAATTCCTGAGAGTGTTAAAAAAACTTAAAATATAGCCAGACCAACTGCTGTCATTTCAGCAGATGCAGAAACGGTTTTTACAAGGAGGAACATAATATTTTCAGAGAAGAGCATCTTCTGGTTCCTAATATATCAAACACAAAGACTATTGTCTAATTGACCTAAGGAATGAGACCCAACTCCTGCAGTGAAAAGATGATTTAGGAGAAATAACACAGCTGATGATACTCAGAAAAACATGAAGAATATTGCAATTAACAATGCCAATCACTAGCAATATGAAAATAACTTAAGCAACAGACTGTCAGGAATAGTCTAATTTTTTTCATTAATAGTTTAAACATATTTATGTGTACAGCATATTCTAGTTTTGTGTGCCCCTTTTATTGTGCCTACATATTAGCTCTTTGAAATAATAAGCTGCCTTTCAGTATTTCTTTTTTTAATGCTTATTATAGTCATTATTGCAGCAAAATGGTTGTCAGAGTATTGGAATCCCACCACTGGTCCAAGTTAGTCTAATCTAGTCGAGTCCCAGATGCTTGCTCACAACCAGCCTAGAGGAAAGGGGCGAACTTGGCCTGTGAGTTGCCAAGACTGTAACTATTTAAGGGAGTCTCCCAAGCACAGCCCCGAATGTAAACAACAATGTCACTTGCGCTCCTGATCTCAAGTATAAACAAAAGTTAATAGAACATCAAAACAAGAAAATATTTAACAATAGAATCACAGTTAGGAACACAATGAATAAGTGCTTGAAAACAAATAAAAGTTTACACACTGAAAATGGAGACAGAATTGCACTTGAAAGGAGATTATGTATGCTTTGTAGGAAGGGAAGGACATGATGGAAATGGTGCTGTGTTTAACTAATTTGGGGAGGCAGGCTGGCCAAAGGTTTGAAGGAAACAATTGAGGTAATAGGAGAGGTTAAAAATGCCTATAAGAAGATAAGAAGATATTTAGTCATGAAGGATGCATATCAATCTTTCACAGCACAATATTCTCAAAGGATACCAGTTTCTCTGTCTTGTGACATTTTATCTTAAACGGAGAAACTAGTAACATTCACTTAGGCCTGCCTTCATTTTACTTAAGAGATTCAAAAAAATTATGTATCATTAAGATGCTTCACATGTGTTTTTCAAAGTGCTTGTAGCTAAGCCAATAAACCAATTAGATAAGTCAAAACAGATTCTTAATCTCTCAAGAATTTCCTGTGCCTTATGGATGTGTAAACATTTATTGTATTATAAAAAATTTAAGAGTGGAGCAAGGCAATGCAGGCATTTGTTCATCAAATGAGGTCTTCTAACTTTCCATTTTCTCAAGTTTCATAGACATTTTCATAGAGAAATATTCCATTATGTGGAAAATGATTGTGGACATACCATGTGAACTTTTCATTGTTATAGACACTGCACATTCATTATCTAATTAACATCGAATTCAATTCGTGTACAATATATCTCAATATGTGATAAGATTAAGAGAAACAAATACTTTTCTAAACCCATTAAAGTCAACTACTGTTGATACAATTTGGATATACCTATCCTTTAGGATAGGGGAAAATCATTCCATTGGGTTTCTAAGACGGTTATTTTTATGTAAGCAGATTGCCACATCTTTCTCCAGCATAATGGCCTAACTGCCAACCATTCTATTAGCAGCCATGCAGCTTTAATAACAGTATTACTGTGACTGTAGTTTACTGAAAATATATTCAAGCAAATTTATTTTTATATAAATCATCATAGGTTTTGAAAAAGAGATAAATAAATTGCATTCTGACTCAAGGAGGTAAATTGATCAATCCAGTATAGGAAGAGAGAGAAAGAGAGATTTTCATTAAATATCATGCCATGACCTTCCTTGATGCTTGCCTTCATGAAGAGATCACTGACTATATGGGTTCAAAATGTGGCAAAGAAACCAGATGGTACTCAGTTTTCAAAAATAATAGAGTATAGAGTCTTAAACTCTTGTTTTCAAACAAAAAGCCATCTAAGTGATGTCTCACTCAAGACCACATGGAAGAAACCACCAAGGATCCAAGAATTGTAAATAATAAAACCCAAATCCAAACCTAGAGATGATATAGAGCATAATTTTTTTGCAGAAGGCGATGGAGGATAGAGGAAGCCCAAAATTCACTTGCAGGGTCCAAAAATGGATAAAGAAAGTGGGAAAATCTCTCCAATCAGAGTTGAGAGATGTGAACACCTTGTTAGCAGATAGAGAGCATTGCAAAATTGATTATGTGTTAGATTAAATGTAATACCTTCTAATTTGATCTCCCCTTGCCCCCATGTAAAAGTTGCCTCCACTTACAATATTTTATGCTTTTCAATTAAGATATTTTTCTGTTTTACTTTGATACTGTTACAAGTTTTGATATTGCTGTATTTTGCATGTTTCCTAGTGGATGAAATCCAGTATATATAAATGTATAGAGACAATTCATGGAAAAATAATTTCTTGGGAATATGGCAGGGGAGGTTGGGGGGAAATTGGAGGCAAATCCAATGAGTACGAGAATGAGGAAAATGTTCTAACATTGTGTTAATGATTGTACAACTCCCTTTGATATGATTAAACTATCAATTTTATGACTATGTGTCAATAAAACTTTTAAAATAAATAAATATATTAAAAACTAAACAAAACAAAGAACACCTAGATAAAAAACAAAAAACCTGCTGCCATCAAATAAGTCCACGTTAAGGCAATCTCATGTATTGACAGGACAGAACTTACTTGGTGGGGTTTTCTTAGCTATAATTTTCATGAAAATAAATCACTAGGTCTTTCTTTTGCAGCACTTATTTTCACTGACATCAAGTATGTGGCGGTCATGTGCTTATGTTAATTTCATGATTGAGATGTAGAGGTGGTGTCTAGCCTGTTAATCTGGAGATAGCCATTGAGTAGCCAATGAGGCATCTGTGTGGGCATGAATTTCTTCTGATATGTCTGGGAAGTCTCGCGATATTTCCCTCGTGAAGATGAGACTCTATCTCCCCAGTTGCTGGGAGTAAGTCTCAGAGATGATGAATCATGGACAAGACCAGATGGCAGCATCTGAGAAGCTGAAGAAACCAGAGGAGAAGCCACATGGCTTTGCCCTGATGGAGCCAGACGTCTGAAGCTGGAGAGGCCAAGGAGGGACCCCTTCCAGTGATGAGTTGCTTCTGCCTCCCTTGGATGCTGTTGATGAGCCCTGAGCCTTGGAAACGAGGAGCCATGGGGAGACTCCTGCCAGCACTGGGATTCTGTACCCACTGACCTGTGACTATGAGTTGGAAGGAGACTTTATAGATTGGTATCGGGCATATGGGCTAATATCAGACTTATGACTTTGAACTGCACTGGGTTGGGATGTTTTCTCAATGTCCTGTTCCTCTTGTATAAAAACCTTTTCCTTATATCCATATATGTGTCTAAGAAATTTCCTCCTCTAGTCTACCCGGATTGACACAAAGTAGATTCCGATTCATTGTGGTCAGGTCTCAAGTGACACTCTTCACATGAGTGTAATGCAATAATTCATTTTTAAAAAACCTTTTACTGAGCGCTCATATAACTCAACATAATCCACACATTCATCCATTGGGTCAAACACATTTGTACATTTGTTGCCATCATCATTTTCAAAGCATTTTCTTTCTACTTGAGCATCAGTTCCTCATTTTCTCCATCCCTGTTTCACTCTCCTTCCCTCTATAACAAGACCTTGATAATTAATTAATTATTACAATTTTTCATATCTTACACTGACCGATGTCTATCTTTACCCACTTTTCTGTTGCCAGTCCCCAATGGAGGGGGGTTTTACATACATCATTGTGATCCGTTCCCTCTCCAACCCCCCTCAACTTCTTCTTACCCTCCTGGTATCTCTAGTCTCAATATTGGTCCTGAGAGGTTTATCTGTCCTTGATACCCTGTGTTTCCATCTTTGATCTGGACCAGCGTATATCCTCTGGTCTACCTGCATTTGTAAGATAGAATTGCGATCATGTTAATGGAGAAGAGGGGAGGAAGAAAGCATTAAAGAGCTAGAGGAAAGTTGTATGTTTCATCGGTACTATAATGCACCTAGAATAAGTAATTTTTAACTGCTTTTTTCCCTCTGTTTGTAATTTACAGAGTTTCAATACATACATGACTTTGCATCAGGATGAGATTGATGAGGATAAGCATTCCTGATTAAACAATACGTTTCCCAGTATAAATAGATCAAAAGTATACTTATAGCCAAATGCATACTGCTTATCAAGATAGAGCACTGACTTTTACATAATTCCCTGATCTCTTCTATGATTCTATTCTTCCCACATGCCCACCACTAACCAGAATTAGGGCCAAAACATCACTCTGAACATATTTTTTACATCCTGAAAGTTTTGTGCTATCATAAAATAAATATGTGAATTTCAATCTTGCCACCATAAGGTGAACATATTTACTGAAATGGAATAGAGTTTCTCCAACTTCAGATCTTCCTGAAAGATGCAGCATGATGATGACAGGGATTTAAGATCCTCCTTCTCTCTGGGTGCCATGTATTGCTGTTTCAGCTATAGAAATATTTCTATCATGCCAAATTGTCGAAAGTCAATGAGCTCAAATGAAATACACAAATACCCCAAGCATCCATTCTTCTGACTGTTGATCTCAAGTTCCCACTTAACCTTCTAGTTCTAAACGGACAGACAAGTCTCATCTGTTAGTTCACCAAGCATGGACTCCAAGAGGAAAAACAGCAAACAGAAGAGTGCATTCAAATTTTAAAAACTAAGAGATTAAAAAAACCACCAAATATAAACAAAGAGCTGTCCTATGTTGTGAGCATAACAGATGTTTGTTGCTCTCCATTCCAGATTTCCAGTTCTGGTTTCTTTCCTCTACAGTCATTAATTTTATCTTTGATTCATAGACACGGCTCTCTCAGAGGCATGTGACGGAGCCTTCCTTCCCGACCACCTTGCCGATGATTTTGTTCTTAACCCACATTTCAGATTTTCTTTTTATGGCAAGGAGCTTCAAAACTAACTACAGATCTATTTTCCACAAAAGAGGAATCAATGCAATATGGCAACAGCTGTCTGGACGTCATTGTCTAACTCTCATATCTTGACTCTAGTTGCCTTGAATCAATTTGGGGCAATGAAGAACTGTGGCCCTTCATGTCTTTGGTTCTTCCCCTTCAAGTACACGTGGAAGTTATGGAAATGGATCACGCCATTGCTTTGATTGGGTTTACTAGAAAGCTCTGTTGTACACACTGTTAAAAAAAAAAAAACTCTAGTATGTTTGTCCTCTCAAGTCATTATGTTGCATCACCAAGTGCATTAATTTATACAATGTATAACAGACAGTAAAATATAGACAACTTGTAAACTCTCATATTTACCCATGAATTAAATAACTATTCTTATTATCATTTTAAAGAACAAATTTAAAACATAACGAATCTTTCAAGGACAGCCTATTAATAATTCAAATTTCGAATCCAGGTCTGTGTGACCCTGATAGCAAAGGCCTTAATAACTGTACAGTTTTGAGTTCTCCTTCTTCCCTTACTTCAGGGTCAGACCCACAGAAAGATCTACTCCATCCTACATTGTTGCGGGGAGTTGGAATAGACTCTGTGGCAACACATGTGAACTCTGCTGACTCCTCTTGGTACAGTGGTTAAAAGTGTCAACTGTATGGTGCCTAGCTATGAAAAGATAGTGACTGGAGTCTTAAAGGCTTGAAGATAAACAAAGGGTCATATAGTTCAGAAGCACAAAGTCCACATGAGAGAATCCCACCAGCCTGTGTTATCATGAGGTATTCATGGTACCAGGTATCAGGCATTAAAGGTCCAGAATGAAACTATACCCAGGCTGCTGTGCTTCTTCCTTGTGGGTTTTGTTGTTTCTTGTCTACATAGTTGTTTATTTATCTTCAGGCCTTTAAGACCCCGGACTCTACATCCCCTGATAACCAGGCACCTTCAGCTTTCTTCCCCACTTTTGCTTATGCATCTGCTTTTTCCACAGCGGTCATGTCAGGCCAGACAGGTGTGCTGCTTTCAGGTGGGTTATCCAAGAAGCAACAAAGCCCTCATGGGGGAAGCACAGCAGCCTGGGTGATCATGAGGTGTTGAGGGTGTTGAGCTATAAGCCATCAGAAACAAAAACATCTTATCATTGTGGATGAGGGGGAATGCAGAGTGGGAACCCAACGCCCATCTCTGGGCAACTGGACATTCCTTCACAGAAGGTCGAGGGATGGAAGAAGGCAGTCAGAGTGTAGTGTAGCAATGATGAAACATGCAATGATCCTCTAGTTTTTGAATATCCCCCGCCTCCCCCCATCAAGAGCCCATTGCTACCTTACAAATCTGGCTGAACCAGAGGATGTATACTGGTATAAATAGGGACTAGAAATCCAGGAAACTGAGGCCTGAAGAAACCTTAGGTCCAGTGGTGAGAGGGGCAATAACGGGAGGGTGGAGGGAAGGTGGGGCAGAACAGATTGCGGGGATTTATATATGGCCTCCTCCCTGGGGGACAGATAGTGGAGGAATGGGTGAGGCGAGACATCAAATGGTATAAGATATGAAAAACTAATTATAAATTATCAGGCATTCATGGGGAAGGGGGGAGCAGGGAGGAAGGAGAAAATGAGGAGTGGATACCAGGGGTTCAAGTGGAAAGCAAGTGTTTTGAGAACTATGAGGGAAGTAAATGTGCAAAAGTTCCTGACACAATGGATGTATGTGTGGATTGTGATAAGAATTGTATGAGTTGCAAATAAAATGATATAAAATAAACATAGCCAATGTGAATGAGGGGAGGCATGGAATAGAGACCCAATGCCCATCTGTAGGCAATTGGGCACCCCCTCACAGAGGGGTCACGGGGAAGAGATGAGCCATTGAAGGTGCAGTATAGCACTGATGGAAAACACAACGTTCCTCTAGGTGCATCCTTTCCCCCACTATCATGACCTCAATTCTACTTTAAAAATTGAATTAGACCAGAGTATGTACACGGCTACAGTGAAGAACCTGCAACAAGGGAATACACGATAGATAAACACCTCGAGGCCAACAAGGCAGGGATTAGGGAGGATGGAGGGAGGATGGAGGAAGAAAGAGGGACTTGATCACAAGGATCAATCTTGAACTCTGTCTCAGGAGATGAATAACAGAAAAGTGAGTGAGGGGTGATTAAAGACAATATAAAATATAGGGAAACTGTATAACTTATCAAGGGTTCATAAGGGAAAGTGGATTTGGGGGGGATAAATGCAGAGGTTATTTTAGGGGCTAAAGTGGGAAGAAAAGGCTTTGAAAATGATAGCGGCATATGTGTAGATGTAGTTGACACATTGGAGGAATGTATGGCTTGTGATGAGATGTAAGAGCCCCCAATAAAAGGATATTTTTAAATGTCAACTGCTAATTAGAATGTTATGGTGCAAACCCATTGGCTACTTTGCAGGAGAAAATGTGGTATTCTGCATCCATAAATATTTATATCATTGGAAAGTTCTACTCTCTACTCAAAGGTCAGTGTTTGCCTGAGTTGTGTGTCTGTCTTGAATTGTTTTGTCTTATGATTCTTCACCTAACTTTCATTTTTGCTAAGTTTGTGGGTGAGTGTTATTTTAGGTTAGATTGTGTGTTAGTCCAGATAGACTAGAGGAATAAATTTCAGAGACACACATATAGGTATAAGGAAAGAGTTTATATACAAAAGAAATGTGACCCTAAGAAGGCATCCCAATCCAGTCCAGTGCAAAGAAATAAGTCCAATAATAACCCATATGCCCGAAATCAGTCTATAAAGTCTGTTTCTGACTCAGGAAGTCACAGGTCAGTGGGTGCAGAATTCTGGCGCTGGCAGGGGTCTCCCCATGGCTCCTCGCTTCCAGAGCTCAGGTCCATCAACAGCATGCCACTCCAGCTTCAGAGGTCTGTCTTCATCAGGGCAAAGCCGTGTGGTCTCTCCACCAGTTACTCCAGCCTCCCAGCCGCCACCATTCTGTGTTGCCTGTGGTTAATCATCTCTCAAACTAACTCCCAACAACTGGGGAAGATAGCTTCTCATCTTCACGGGGAAATACCACAAGATTTCCCAGGAGTCTCAGGTGAAAGCCATGCCCACACAGAGGCCCCATCAGCTACTCAATGGCTTTCTCCTGATTAACAGGTCAGACTCCACCCCGACATTTAAATTATAAAATTAACATAAGCACATAACTGCCACAGATTCGTTGGGGGAACATTGCACTAAGCAGTTACTTTCTTTAAAGAAATGTCTAACAAATAAATAGTTTAAGATACATCAGTCAAGATACATAATCATTAATTGCTGAATCCACAATTCTGACTCATAGCTAACATGTGTACAACAGTATGACATGTTTGTTGCCTTAGTTCATCAATATCCTCACAGTCACAGGCATGTTTGAGATCACTCTTGGATGTGCTTTTCAATCTCTCTTAGGGAATATTTTCATAAACTTCAGAGACATCCAAAGATGCCCTCCCATCATGATTTCCTCCTCTAATGATGTCTCCTTATGATGTGTCCAAAGCAAACAAGTTACACATGGTTCTGCTACAATCCATAAAGTTCTAGCACTGATAAGTTTCTCTTTATTTGTCTTATTCTGGAAGCTTCACTAAATCTTGTGCACAATCGGGATCCTGGTGGCACATGAACTATCAGTATCATAGCTAATAGTACCATGCAAATCACCATAGTCAAAAATAAAGACAAGTGGTGGTTCATTTTAATAGCTGGGTACTATTAAAGATTTCTTTCCACTTTGAAAAACAAACTCTGATTTCTTCTAAAGTACTTTTGCCAAGCTGATTTCATTCTTGCCTTTGAAAAACTCTAATATATTTATTAATATTACTGAAATATTGCCAGTTGTTAAGGTCATGTGTTGATTATGCTGGTGGTGGTTACGGGCCATTGAATCTATTCCAACTCACCATAATCCGGTGCAGAACAGTTAGAAGCATTGCCATTCCTGAGTTATCCTCAAAATTATTCATCAATGTGAGCCCATTGTTGCAGCCACAGTGTCAATTCACCTTGTGTAAGACTTCAATTCCTTGGCTGCTCCTCTGCTTTGCCAACTGTAATATCCTTCTGTAGGGACTGCTCTCTCCTGACAACATCCCCAAAGTGTGTAAGACGAAAGCAGGCCAACTTAATGAGTATTCTGGATGTACTTCTTTCAAGATAGATTTATTTCTTCTTTTGTTAGTCAATGATACTTTCAAAATTCTTCTCCAGCACCACAATTCAAATGTGCTAACAATCATATAGAGCATTCCATATTCAATACCCATCTTTCACCTGTATGTGAAAGAATTGAAAATACCCTGACTTGAGTCAGGCACACCATAGGCTTAAAAGTAATATCCTTACTTTTCAATAATTTGAAGAGTTGTCATGCAATAAATTTATCCCCCTAAATGAATCCTTTGGTCCCTTGACTGTTGTTTCCATACGTATTAACTGTGAACACAAGCAAGTCAAAATTCTTGACAATTGCAATCTTTTCTCCATTTTACATGTTACACATTGATTAAGTTGTGAGGATAGTGTTCATCTTTACATTGAGTCATAATCCATATTAAAATCTATGATCACTGATCTTAATCAGCAAATGCTCCAAGTCATCCTCACTTTCAGCAAGCAAGGTTGTGACAAAGTCATGCATTTCATAGATTGATAAAAAGCATCACGTCAATCTCAATTCCTTTATTTTTCATATAATCCAGCCTCTCTATTTATCAATGTACAGATTGAACAAATATGGCAATAGCATACAACCCTGACACACACCTTTCCTGATTTTTAACCAGGCAGTGTGCCCTTGGTCCATTCACACAACTGCCTCAGATTCCAAATAAGCATGATTAGGTGTCCTGGAATTGCCACTTGTATCAAGGATATCCAGGTAGTTCTGAAATTCCCATTTGTCTCAAAGATATCCATAGTTTGTTCTCATTCATACAGTTGAATGTCTTTGCATTGAATATAAAGTGCAAAAATGCATATTTCTGGTATTCTCTGTTTCCAGTCAAGACCAGTCTATATCTAACATCAGCAACGGTAACACTAGTTCCATATCCTCTTCTGATAAAAGCTTGAATCTCTAGCAAGTCCTGGATAATGTACTGCTGGCAAAGGTTGTGAAATCATCTTCAGCAAAATTTTAGTTGCCTGTGATATCAATGATTACTGTTCTATAATTGGCATTCTGGTGGATCACAAATGGGTACAAATATGTATCTCTTCTAGTCAATTGGCCAAAGAACTCTCTTCCATGTTCCCTGACTAGAGTGACTGCTAACTGTAATTCCTAGCACATTGAAACATTTCAATTGGATGCTTTGTTTTGATGCTTTCAGTGCAACTTATACTTCTTTCTTCAATACCATTAGTTCTGGCTCATGTGCTGCCTTTTAAACTGGTCGATTTCCAACCAGTTCTCTTTGGTACAGTGACTGTGTATTTTTCCCATCTACTTTTGTGCATTACTCAATATTTTGCAAATAAAATATAACAATAATACAGTTTGAGGCTTGAATTTTTCTTCAATTTTATGTTTAAGATATGCTGAACATATGCTTCCTTTTTGATTTTATAACCCCGTGTCTTTGTACATTTCACCTTCATATTTTTCTTATTTTTTCTACACTGCTCTTTTAAAAATTTCTTGTTCAGTTCTTTGACCTCATCATTAAAAGATCAAATTTCAGAATCACTTCTGATAATCACTTTGATCTTTTCTTACCTTCTTTTCATGATCTTGATGTGATGTCACAACTCATCGTGTTTTCCGCCTTTAGTTGACAGTGCACCAAAGTTGTTTTTGACATTTTATTGAAAGTCAAGTAGGATGTACTCAGTCATATATTTGCTCTCATAAACTTCTTTTCATTTTCTTAATCTTTAACCTGAATTTACATATGAATAATTGGTAGTCTGTTCCACAGTCAGCCTCTAACTTGGTTTTAGTTGTTAATATTGAGTTTTTCCATCATCTCTCCTCAAAGATATAGTCAATTTGATTTCTATGTATACCATCTAGAGAAGTCCCTGTGCATAGTTACCATTTGTATTGTGGTAAAAAGGTATTTTCTCTTAGCACATTCTTGGTCTTGAAAAATTCTCACGTGTGATCTCCAGCTTCCTTTCTACCATGAAAAAACCTATATTCCTTCCTCTTTATTTCTAAGTTGGCATTCCAATTGCCCATAATTATCAATGCATCTTTATTTCCTGTTTATCAACTTCAGACTAAGAATCTTGGTAGAATTCTTCAATTTATTCATCATTAGCTTCTGTGGTTGGTATGTAAATTTGATTAATAATTGTATTAATTGAAATTCTTGGAGAAAGATCCTATCACAGGCTTTATTGTATTTCAATTTACATCTTGAAATCTCCTTTTTAGTTATGAATGCAACACCAGGCCAGTTGATTATGTCATTCACAGCCCAGTAAATAAAAATATGACTTTCAGATTAAAAATCACCAATTGATGTCCATTTTAGCTCACCTACATGTAGAATCTCAATCTTTATGCACTCCTTTTCCTTTTCATGACTTCACATTTTCCTGAGTTCACTTTGTACATGTTAAGTTCCATTGATTAGTGATTTTTTGCACCTATTTCTTCTCATTTTTTCAGTCATGCCCCAACAGCAAGTACTCTCACTCGTTTTACTCCACCCACAACAGGAAGATTGACTGTGCTTCACGAAGGCAGGTCTTTCTCGGTCACGTGTGAGCACCTTTGGAATAGAGCTTCTTCTCATCTCCTTGCATTATCCCAGACAGTGTTCTGTTTCTACTTATTAGGCTATCAGTATCTGATAATTCTTTGATGATATGCATAATGATTTCAGTGGATAATTTCTTCAAAATATATAGCTAATTCCATTTGGTAACTTGTTCCTTAATCTGGAAGCTTTGCTGATAACTGTCCTCTTTGCGTGAACCTGCTGGCATTTGAAATTCATACCTTCCAACATCAGGACAACACAGAAGACACCATAATATGACAAAGGAACAGAAAAGTGGTGGATTAGGGAGATAGATAGTTTCAAGTTTAAGTGGTGGGACTTTTAACTAACTCTCTTATTGACATTGACATCCCTGTTAAGTCAAAATAGAAGGGTACAGTATTATAATAGACAAAATCATTCTAGATATAATGCTTGAACTAAGACACTCTACACAACCTCTGGATCTAGTGAGCAGGGATAAATCCACTGTAAAGCATAGAGTTTACTTGCCTAAGGCTTAGAGAACTGATGAAATATGTATAGCATGTCTATTGGTAATTTCTCTTCGATTGAACAGATTGTTCTTCAATCATAGTCCATTTCCACTAAATACAGAGGTGGATTTGCTGTCATTCCCAGTAAACTATTTCAGGGAGAGATTAATACTCCGAATATGTCATAAGAGAAAAATAAATAAATGATTTGCAATTCTGACTTCCACTAAAAACCTCATCTCTTTCTTCATGACTCTCATGATTCTCTACATTCAGGATAAGTCCACCAATGAGAAAAGAATTGTCTTCTGTGGTTTAGAATCCTATTTCTTCAAAGCACCTATACCTAATTATGTCTATGGAAATAAGAACTTTCTGGGAGCAGAAAGCAGTCCAGAATCCATTTGATCACACCAGAAAATAAATGAATGTATGAATGAATGAATGAATGAGGTGGGGAAAAAATTCAAAATTAACCTGAGCACTAAGGGTCGGTAATGCTCTAAGCAGTAAATCTTAGAATATCTCTCCTTACAGCTTATCACGTAGAAATTCAACTTTCAGAATTTCTCATACTGAAAGAAAGTTTTTTGTTCTTGTCCCAATAGTTGGATATTATGTCACTCATGTTATTTAAATTAAAATGGGATAATTCACTGTCATAATTAAGGTCAAATTTTGACGAAGAACATATTTTTTGTGGTCTGTTCTCTATTTTTATATTTTGAAGGCAAAATAATTATTTGGAAACTATATCTGAGCAATATATTTAGCATCACAATGTATGATTCACACACTGATATCTGTGTGAATGTGTGTACATATACATATAAGGGTAAGTAAGAATTATTCCTATAAAATAACATACGCCTTATTAAGCAAAAATGTAAAACTATCATTTCTTTACATGTCCACTGAATAGGTCAAAAGATTTCTGCAAGGAGTCTTTTTATCTCTCTAATAATAGATAATTCTACCCTCTGATTTCTACCAGGCCAAGACAGCAGTTTGAGCATTATGGAAGGATTCAATCATGGGTTTTTTCTATCTTCTTTCCATTTTGAGAGCACAGAGAAGTATTAAGGCCAAGTGCTAGGGCTATAGGGTGGATGATATAAGGTTTCTAAATGAATTTCTCATAGGAAAGCCCTTGCTACTTTTGAAGAATAAACAAATGTATTTTCATTATGGGGAAAATGAACTTTTTCTCACCAATTAATTTTTCTTCCTCCTTTTCCTTTTTCTTTACCCTGTGAACTAACAGCACAGAAGTCAGCTATGTGCTCATCTAGCTCCCAAGACCAATGGCCACAAAGTTGACATCAGATATGCCCTCATGCTTTATCCCTTTCAATTTTTTTCCAACACCAACTATCCCTTCCATGTTACCCTATTTTTTTTGTGGCTCGATTAGATACTTCATCACAATAACCACAAAGAACTCACAGACAAGGTTCATGGTTATGAACTTATTAGAGAATTTCAAATGCTGCAATTCAGGTGAGAAATGCTCATGTTATAATTGTTCAAGAGTTTCTTTATTGCTGTGACCCTAGAAGATCTCTCTCTCTCTCTCTCTCTCTCTCTCTCTCTCTCTCTCTCTCTCTCTCTCTCCATCAGCTTCTTAGTTTAGCCTTAGCCTTCCTGCAGTCATGTTGCAAAGCACATTGAGGGCTGCCAATAAACGCCCAACAGACACACCCTTCGCTATAAGCCTCAATAAAAAAAGCAGTTGGCTCCAGTTCAATAACAACAAAAAAAACCCAGTTCTCAGAATGAAGTGTCCACAAGCAGCCCATGCAGCAAGCCTCTTGGCCAAGCACCGTAACTGCTCTGTGACCTGAGAAGTCGACCACTTTGTCTCGCGCTCTGACTCCTAGTTCTATGGATGCTACTGCTCCTGGGCCACCCTTCAGTTGCCACGGCGCTCTCCTGCATCTCGGAGGGTGTGGAAAGGCCGCCCTGCCTTCCTGGCTCTTCCCTCTTCGTGGTATTGAAATGCCACACCATTGCCACCATCAGAGTGGCTCACTTTATATCTAGCAGGCTGTCAGTCACTGACAGCTGAATCCTGTATTTTTCATATGTTTCCCCACCTTCTTACTCTGACCTCTCATGGAAATGTTATTTGGTAGGAATGAGAAAGAATCACTAGGGGTAAAAGAGCCATAAATAATTCACTCCGCTGCACTAAACCTTCATGATTGTCCTGTGTCCTTCAATAAAAATGTATCAAGATTACCTGCAACCTTCTCAGCTGACCTGTCCGCTTTGAATTTAACTGACTCAGCAATCTCTTCAGAAGCCACAGTTTTGATTGGACCTGATTTTTTGAATACACCTTAACGAGGCTAAGATTGAGGTTTCAAAAAAGGATATCAGCTTATAGATATTGTCAATATTAAGTGAGAGTAAATTTAGTAATTTTAAAAAAGAGAAACATGCTCCTATGTGATATGAATTGGAGTATAGCGATGATGCTTTAATTTTGACTAGATTTTATTTAATCTTAATATTGATGAGAAGAAGATAGCAGAGAGGTGTATGTAAGCAACAAGAAATAAACACGTAGAGTAAGACATTTGAAGTAACTAAAGGAGATGAATTTAAGAGAAGAAACAAGGAATTTTGATGAATTCGATACTCCTTTTCTTGCGCTGGAGCCAGAGAACTGGTGCAGATTCATTTAAATTTGTGTCTGCAGACTGTAAGTTAATGCAGAGTCTACTGCACCACTTATATTTTCTCTGTTAACCAGACAGCTGTCATTTCCTGGAGGAGATTTGGTTATAGGTAATGCCATCAGTGATGTGGGGAAAGTAGTTTACAGTTGGTTTGCAAAATTGTCCTTATACTGGAGCATCCCTCCTGAGATTTGAAAGGCAAATCTCTTGATCCTAATTGCCAAACTAGTGTACAGAAATCGTAAATGGTAAGTTATAAAAGTGACATGAAGAAGAAATTTCTTCTTTCAACCTGAGAACTTTATGACTAGCTTGGGGAAACAGATTTATGGGTAAGTGTATCCCAAGAGCAGGAAAATAAGAAAGCAAGGTTTTAGTTACGATGATTAACGGAGACTCAAATAATTTTAATATTTTTTTGTCATAGTTTTCCCCTACTATTTTGACCTCCAGATTTTATTTGCATTAATTACTTTTTCAGTGAGTTGAGAAAAGGTACTGCTAAATACTACCTAGGTACCATCTTCTAGATACCATTTTCTCAAGAGAAAAAAAATCAAAGTCCCTTAGTTTCACTGAAAAAAAAAAAAGCTCAGAAAAATGTATGATTTGTCTAATTTTGAATGTACACCATCCCGCTTAGAATGGTAGAAAACCAGGATTGTTATGTTAAATTCCACAAGTTGGTTCTGATCCATAGCCACCCTTAGCACAGCAGAATGAGCCACTGCAAGGTCATGCGCCAACCTCTCAATCGTTCTAATGCTGAGCTCATAACTGCAGCCACTGTGTTAATCCGTCCCATTGAAGGTCTTCTCTCTTTCACAGTCACTCCTCTTTACCAAGAATGATGCTGTTTTCCAGTCACTTGTCACTGCTGTCAATCTATCCCACGTAAGTGAGATGAAGCCTTGCCATCCTTGCCTCAAAGCTCTGGCCACATAACTCCCAAAGAGTTTGGTTTTTCCATTTAGCAGTTCCAGGTAGTTTCAATATTTTTTCACCAGTGTCACATTTCAAATTCATTGATTCTACATGTAAATGAGGCAATAGAAAAATACCAAGACTTGGATCTGGCATCCTTTTGTCGTTAAAATAACATACTTGCTTTTCAATACTGTAAAGAAGTCTTCTCCAGAAAATGTACCTAAGGAAACAAATAAATTATCATAAATAAATAATTCATTAGAAGTATATAGGACCAAAATCAAATTAATTCAAGGTAAACACAGCAGAAACACATCTCTTGTCAATAACCTGTTTGAGGAAACTTTTAAAATTTAAAAGCATTGCCCCCCCCCCAAAAAAAAATAAAAATAAATAAATAAAATAAACTTCATAAAAATTTAAAAGCATAAAAATAAAGTCTAAGAATTATGAGTTACCCTATAAAGAAAGTAAATTTACACAGAATTTAACTCCCAGAACATGAAGAGGCAAAACAAGAAACATCACAGAGAGATTTGTTACAGATATGCGGGGAGAAAACTTTTATAACTGCATAATAGATAATATATTCATCCAAGTAACTTAATAAGTGTGATACAGGTTTCAAGACCAAAAGAAAATCACTCAAACATATGCTGTAATCAAATTTTCCAAAAACAAAGATGAAGAAATATTTCTGGAGCAGTGTGGGGAAAATTAAAAGTCATCTGGAAAGGGCAGCCAATAAGACTAGATCCAATTTCTTGGCAGAAACCATAAGAGCAAGAAGGCAATGTAATGACATATATTAAAAACCTTAAAGCAAAGAATTGACTACTGAAAAAAATAGCAAGCAAAAATTGTCTTTCAAATATAATAGTAAAACAAGGACTTCCAAGATAAGCACAAATCATTGGAATTTGTAAAATCTAGATCAATCTTCAAAAGAATTCCTTTGGCCAGAGAAATGTCAAGAATAAAGATACAGGGTACACAGTGGTTTGTCAGTCAAGGTCTAGTAACTTCCATGACCTAACTTAATATAATCAGCACCATGATATGATGCTCTCTGAGCAGCCAATCAGTTTTAAGTATATTATGATGGAGTACAATCTCCTTACATCACGTAACAACCCTGATGCAAATGACAGGTAGTTTCCTTAAAATGTGATATACTTCCTATATATCAAAAGACACCATACAAAAGCTTCCCTGAAATTTTCAAGACCTGAATTCTTCATCTGGCTCATCACCCTCTGGTTCCAAATACTTGTGTCAACTTTCAGCCATATTACTAATGATCCCAGGAGTCATCAGCAAGTTGTCATCTTATTTGTCATATGATTAATTTACCTCACCAGTCACAACCTTGGAATAAGTTAGACACCTTAGACACCATCCAAACCATCTGACCTTGGATTCCACACATCTGAAGCATGTGGTGTTTATACAAATCCTGGGTTCCTCACTCCCAAAGCTATACCAATTAAGACCCATGGGCTTAAAACTGGATTGGACTGGTGCGTAATATGCCTTTAGATTATTGAAGAGCCAGAACTTACTTTGAGGATTCAGGTATGTCAGATCAAAACCATGGTACTCGCTATTGCATCATACACGGTGAAAGTTGGACATTGAGTAAAGAAGTCTGGATGCATTTGAATTGTGGTGATGGAGAATACTGAAAGTATCAGGGACTACAAAAATGACAAAGTAAAAAAAAAATGACAAAGTAGTCTCTGTTGGAAGAAGCAAGGCCATGGTGCTCTTCAGAAGCAAAGAACACATACTTTGGATATATTATTAGGAGAGACCAGGTCTGGATAAGACATCATGCTTTGTACAGAGTAGGAGCAGTGTAAAAGAGGAAGGCTTTCAATGAGAGGGTTTGACACAGTAGATACATAAATAGACTCAGGCACAGGAACAATTACGAATAAATCACAGGAGGAGTGTTTTGTCTTGGTCTGTTGTGCATGGAGTAACAATGCGTCAGAGCTGATTCAATAGAACGTAACAACAACAACAACTTTACACATACAAAAATCATCATCACTAATTTTGCTTCCTACAGAACCACCTCTAACACACTACCCCAGATAAAGAGTTCTCAAAATATAACAAAGAGAATCGATCATACACATCGATCCATAAACCGTGATGACACAACACAAAGAGGGAATGAATGGGGTGGCTATGGAACTTGTATATAAAGGGGAAGCCAAGGTAATATCAAGGAATGAAAGACTGCTTTAAACTCAGAAAGAAAAAAAAACCTTTCGTAATAAACGTTTTCTTTCCATCATAGACAATTTGAAGTATTAAATTTCTTTTAGAGCAACACTTTACATTTACATCTTTGTTATCTTCATCTCTGCCATGCTGTAATACTTAGAAATAGTCCCTAATTTATGGATGGAATGTGTTTTGAAGACACTCATAATTCATACTTGTAATATGTTGAACATTCTAAGTTTTTAATGATCATTATATTATATTATCAAAATGATTTATCTTTGAAAGACATTAGTTTGCATGTAAATCCAATATATCTTAATAAATACATACACTAAGTTATAAAATAAATCACAAAAAATTACTCTGACAAGGTTAGATATTTTATCCTTGTCTTAGTTATAGTAATAACTTCATTTGTGCAAATTTCTGGGGGTATTTAGTTTGTATCAGGACACACAAGTTGTATTACAAGTGAAAAGCATATTTGAAGGGTTATCTGTAGAGTCCTTTCCTTTTACTTTGATGAATATTTAAAACAATATCTCATTGATCCTAGAACCTGCCTATTCACTTCAGTCTTTGAGGTCATGTTATCAATAGCTGAAGCCCCTTATTTAATTTTTTTTAAAGCAACTAATTTTTTCACATTGTTTCTTTCTTCCTTAGCATGATTTTCCTCTTCAAAGTTCTATAGGTCCTCATCTGTCAATTCTAATTCTTTGTGCTCAATCTGCTATTCTACCTTATATGCATCGTTTTGAATTACACATTCTTTTTATATGGATGATTGTCCACCAATATCTTCTTTCATTATATTTTCATGCTCACATGCTTAGAGAATATTCTCCAGATATGCTAAAAAACAAACACTGCAATTTAGCCATAAATTATGTTTGCTACTCTGCCTCAATAAGTCAAAGCAATTGCTTAAGCAAACAACTGTAAATATGTCTTGAAGGTAGTCATTGACCTTTGACCTTTAGACTAAATCAGTTGTCATACTGGGAGGTATATCATCATTTTCACATCTTGATTTAAATCAATTACTTGAGGAGATTTCCTTTGGCCAATAGCAAGTCACAGCAGGGTAGTCAAAAGGATGTTCTTTTCTCGTCTGTAGACTAAGACAAAACAATTTAAAAAGCAGTCTTTTGAAAAAAAGCAATATTTTTTTTTGTAAAGCAATCTTTACATGACAGTATTATATTCCAGGCTTTGAAACTGCACCAATAGTAGGTTGGAAATATATCTGTCAATATTTTTGAATGTCCTGGATTTTCAGAATTGTTAAAAAATAATTTTTAATTTATTTTCTTTGAGTAGCAGTTAGATTTATTTTTTAAATGCCTTGAAACCAGGCATTGACTTTGCCTACTTGTGTAGAAAGATTATGTGTGTGCGTATACTGATAGACATTTTTTTGCATCTTTTTCTAAAATTATCTTACATCATTCAAATTGTAAATATACTTTGGTAGATATTTGTATTTTGTAATTTTTGGTCATGCTCTTCCTTGAATTTTTCAGCAACTTTGACATGGATGCTTCCTGCTTTTCCAATTAGATGCGTACTACATGACCATGTCAGGGAATCAAATCAGCACATACTGAATATTACTCAACTTTCTATCTGCTATGATTCCAGACACCAAACTCATCGTGGACCACGATATAGCCTCTGACATGGCAGCATTTCATAGAGTAAATCATAAAACTAAACAATAGCAAAGATAATCTGAGAATAACATCAAATGATTATGCACTTAAAATTGTATGTGTTGTATATTACAAATGATATGACATTAAAATTAAGAAACAAACAAAAAAAAGAACGGTTACAAATGAAATTAAGCTTGAGTATATTATAGTTAGGCGACTGCCTATATTTCATGTTTCTGTCACAAGTAATTGGGTCAAAGTGATAGATTATGGTTAAGGTAAAACTTATTCACTATCATTGGGGCTTTGAAAAAGATTCATATACTAAATATTCATCTGAGATAAAATAAAATAATAAAATCTACTGAAACATAAAATAAGTGGAAAATTGGAAAAGTGACAAAAATTATATCGTTTCTGATATCAATATGCATAGTTATAATCATATTATTGGGTTATTTCTTCAGTTATTAACAGCATTCAATTTCTGTTCAAATCTATCTAAGTAAATTAAAATTAAGCTATTTTAAACTCTAAATCTTGTTTTATTTTTATTAGAAAAAGTGCCGAGGGGAGGGGGGAAGCGCCTAAGCTTATAGGTCCCAAGATATGTAAAAACAAATTGCTTCATGTTGATGTATTACTTGAGACTACTCATGTAAATAAATGTGACTCAGAATCTCATAAACAGTCTACAGATAGTTATATAAAAAGAAAATTCAAATCTATTTAAAAATTTTGTTAATTCTATTTTTTCATGAACTTTTTGTGGATTTTTTCATCTATGTACATTTCGTGGGTATCTGTGAGTGTATTTGTAACATGTTTGCCTGTTAAAGGCAGTTGAGTCTCAATTATAGGCTCATTGAGTTAACAGACTGAAGATGGATTCAGAAGAAAATTGATTGCATATATCTTCTGCACAGTGATGGTAGCAGCAGGAAACCTTTGCTATAATTTAGTGTTACAAAGAATGGTGGATGGGTATATGGAATAGAACATGCAATTTAAGCAAAGTATATATTATGCAATATGTTTTTCATAAGCATATGTTTTGTATATTGAAAATATTGTTAACATATTTGCAGCATGTCCCTATACCTCACTTAATTCAACTGCCAAAAATTGAAATTGAGCGCACTAAGAGGACTGAAAACCAAGTAACATGAGATGAAGGAAATGAAGTGCAACATTATATTCCAAAACCTGTGCAGAAGAATAGGTAAACAGAATCATCCCAAATGCCACTGACCTGGACTCTCTTAGTTTTCTCAGTTCTCAACTAGAATTGATCAAACGTCAAAATTTTTCTTCCAATAGTTCTATTATGGTTCATTGAGAGTTTCCACTAATTATTTAGGAACCTGCTTCATAGGTACACAAGCAAAAGTTTCTAAGATGAATCAGAGAAAATGGCATACAAAAACTCTGAACAGCCCAGATGGTCCATCAGCAGTTAATTAAGTGGCAGACCCTACAGCAGCTAAGAGAAAACCCAAATGCCTGGAGTCTGACATGGGTCTTTAGCGAGACCATCAAATGCTCTCAGGATGAACATTCGGGTTCTCTGGCATGATTTGGAAAGCTGGCTAGTGGGGCATCCACACAGACACGCGTACAAGCTGTGTGATGCAGAGTTGAAGAATAATGGCAATTGAATGAAAGACTGAGTGATTTGGGCTATGGGTAATGAGATATGAAGCCTTTCAGCACAGATCTTCAGTCTTTGTCAGCATCTTTAATCTTGTTAACCACAACTGGGACAAAAAGTCATTAGCCTCTCACATCTGTTTGCATAATTATATAAAATAGAAGTTTGGGGTTTTAGCCTAATTCTGATATAGCTATTTTTATTTACCGACACACAGGAAATACAAGCATCTTAAAAGTACTTTGTGGACATGATATCATTTGGGCATAGTATACCAAGCCCTAGAAAAGTGTATATAGATCATGCTTGGTGACATATGGGGAAGAAAAAGAGTGGAAGGTCCTCAACAAGATGACTTGACAGGGCAACTAAAACCATAGGCCCAAGTATGAGAAACATTCTGAGGATAGCGTTGGACCAGGCAGTGTTTTGTTCTTTGTCGCTGTGGGCTGGACCTCACTGCTGGCACCAACAGCATTAATCAAGGTAAGTTGGTTCTGTGTGAAAAGTACTGAAGTACCGAGTCTCGAGTTCACCACCTGTGAAATGGAGCGCTGGGCAGTTTTAAAGACAATGATGTGAGAATTAAATAACCCATGAAAATGTATGGGTACCTTGAAAACTATATTGCAATTACAAAGACATATATATATATATATATATATATATATATATATGCTGATGTGATGATGATGAAGGTAATGAAGATTATGTTAAGCTTTCCTTATTTTTCAAACAAACAGGGAAAGCTATGCAACAGTGACTGACTTCCCATATATTTACATCATTGCCTAGCTATATAGATGCAGGATATATCTGAATTTGATTTATAATGTGCAGTCTGATTCACATGTTCAAAAAATATTCAACTATAACCCCATGAAAACCCTGTGGAATAAAGAACTGATGTCACCATGTCACGAAGGATAACTGGTTCTTAGTGACGTTAAGTAAATAAAAATCAACTAGTCAGTCAATCGACGTGGGGGAACAAGGTCCAACTGCAGTATCCAGGTGCTCCTTGGCAACGTGCAAACCTCCTCTTACCCATGTGCATCTCAGTGATGCATGCAGCAAGTGTGTGAGGCTAGGAGGACAGGCCTTTTAGCCTCCAATGCAGATGAATTCTAACTGATGCTAAGAATGTCCACTATAATGTATGAGTCTTGGAAAAGTCAAAGTAGCAAAATGTAGTGAAAGCTGATTTTAGCGATCTGACTGAGGGAAGGCAGACATTTCCCTTCCGGTCTAGGATTTCTATCAACGAGGTGATGAAGCTGAGCCAGCAGCCAGCTTTTCGGGGACAGGGGTAATGGAAGTGATGTTTCTTATTTCTAAAGATCTTTGTGGTGCCTAGCTGCCTTTCATTCATCATAAAATGACCCAGGCCTTGAAGACATCTATTCATGACCACTTCCCTCCGTACCAAATATCCTCATTCATGTAAAATTACTCCATTTTCCTATTTCCCCATATCCTTGTCTTGGTGACTTTGGAGCAATAGAACATAATTTTTCAAAATATCTTGTGTTTGTGAGTAAATGAACTGTTCTCTTTGTGACATTTTCTGTTACTCTGCCAAAAGAATGGAAAGTATTAGTGAGGAGGAACGAAGTTCTATTTTTTTGTATACAGTGGAGCAGTTTTCTGTTCTTTCCTACAACACATTTGTAAAGGGTGAAGCAGCTGTACTTGTGAAAAGACACATTGCTAGTACTACAGATGATTAAATATAATAACTTCCAACATTTCTTGAGAACTGGAATGGGATGATCGAAGCAACTTTAATTCCTTAATGTATGTACTACCCCATGCAAAGATGTTTGTTACTAACTGGCTTGAAGTTCCAAACCTGCTAAGAGGAGAGCCGGGCCTTGAATGAGAGTCTATGTTGCAATCGATGGATACATTTCTCCATTCTAGAGTTCCAAGATGTGCATTGCTACTTTAGATGCCACTGTGAGATAAAGAATTATTGGGTCTTTAAGGAGCTCAATAATACTTGCTAGAACTTTGGTAAGCGATGGCTATAAAATATAACCACACGTATAACATGACTTTTTTCTTATCCATCTTTCTTGCTGAAGCTTTGCAGAAGTGCTTTTGAAGGCACTAGGAGATCAAGTGATATACTTGGTGACAAGCAGGACAGCAGAGACAAACCCATCCGCCACGCCTTGGGGAACACATTCCACTCACTGCCTGCCATAACCCAACTAGAGTAAAAGAGCCTGTGAGCTTCAGAGACTAAACGTCTACTGGCGTACAAAGCCCCCTCCTTCTACAGAACTGCTGTGGGTTCGAACTGCTGACCTTGTGGCCCATAGCCCATTGTGCAATTGCTACACTGTTAAAAGCAATATAGACTATCACATGCTATACTTCTTATAAAAGGAAGCACAATGTACTTCCCTTAGATCAATACCCATACACAGTTATCCCATAAAGAGCAGAACTGCCCCTTAGTGCTGCCAAGGCTTCAGTCTAACTTTCTCCTGTGCAGACGAATGACGAGTCAACTGCGAACCTTAAAATTAGCTGCTGTAAGCTTTATCCACTACATGACCGTGACATGAAGGTGGCTTGACATCTCACTCAGTTACATGTTCACCTTGTTCCCTAGTTTATTGACACCTCCATGAGTATTTTTTTTTTTTGTTTTTAAGGATAAGATGAACTAAATGTCATCTCTGCCAAATAACACTTCCTTTCATGGTATGGTTGTTTCCAGTCAAGCTGCTAACTGCTAGGTCAGCAGTTCAAAACCACCAGTCACTTCGGGGAAGACTGATGGGGCTTTCTGCTCCTCTGAAGTTTCAGTCTCACAGCGATAGTTAGATTTTGTCGCATAGCGTCATTATGAGTCATCATCAACTTGGTAGCAGTGAATTTTATTTTTTATTTATCATTATTCAAAATGAAAGTTTTAAATCTACTAGGAAGTTCAAAAAGATATTTTCACAAAGCTAAGGGTTTTATTATAATTATTTCTGTTCCTTTTCCCACATTGCTTGATTCTGTGTTTAAATTTTTCTTTTAATTGGAAAACTAGTTAAATACAGTTAATGTAATTTACACATTTTTACTTTTGTTTATGTATTTTAATATTTTGAAAAAGATCTGGTGTTTTAAAAAAGTCCTTAAACTAGATTCTAATGGAATATTTTATATGCCATTTTTGGTGGGGTGTACCTTGGGATTTTTATAAACCTGTTGTTTTTTTGTACAGGAACTGACTTATTGTTTTCTAGAATCTCAATAGCCATATATTTGGTTAAGAAAAGGAGGTCCTTTGCTATATAATTTTTCCCCAGACTCTGCTAATATATTTCAAAATTATACTGGACATGTTGCTTGCTATCTAGAGTAGATAATAAGTCTATTGTGTATTAATGAAAAGTCACATACATAAATCAATCACTCTAGATTATAATTATCACCTTTATTCAAACCACTCTAATAAAAGAGTTGGTCTTTGACATACTCTAGGCAAAATCAATCTCCAATATTTTACTGCAATATAAAGGCTTTTTGAAGAAAACCACAATATGTGAGTTGGTATGTAGCAAGTATGGAGAGTTATTTGATAGACTCCCAAAAGATCAAAGATAACCTATAAATCTTGCAAATACCAAAACTCTCATATTCTTTTGGGCTTTAAAACAGCATAATATTTAGAATTATATTTGTAACTACTCAAACAAACAGTTCAACATGTGTGAATTGCAGGTATTAGAAGATTAATGAGATTCCATAGATATTCCTCTTAATTTGGTTGAGTACACCAATTATTATAAATATTAGAAATAAAAGCTCTTTGTTAGATGATTTGTTCTGCTATTTGACAATAATATATTTAGAGCCAAGAAATGGAAAAGAAAGAACAACTATTGTATTGAACAACTATTGTACAACTATTGTACTGAACTCTTTCTAAAAATCATTTTATTGGCGGATCATACAACTCTTATCACAATCATACATGCATTCATTGTGTCGAGCACATTTGTTGCCATATTTGTTTTCAAAGCATGTTTTTCTACTGGAGACTTTAGAATCAGCTCCATAAATTTCCCCCTCCCTCCTCCTCATCCCTCCCTCCTTCCTTCATGAACCCTTGATAATTTATAATTATTATTATTATTTTGTCATTTGTTGCACAGTCCAATGTCTCCCTTTTCCTGCTTATCTGTCACCCATCCCTTTGGGAGGGGGTTATAGATAGGTCATTATAATTGGTTCCTCCTTTGTCCCCCTACCTTCCCCTCCTGGTATCACTACTCTCATTATTGGTCCCCAGGAGTTTACCTGCCCTGTAGTCCCTGTGTTTTCAGGTCTTATCTGTACCATTGAACATACTCTGCTCTAGTCAGATTGAATTAGGGTCATGATGGGAGGGGGCATGGGAGAAAGCATTAAAGAACCAGAGGGAAAGCTACATGTTTTATTGGTTCAATACTGCACCATGACTGGCCCGTATTCTCCCCAGGATCCTTCTCTAAGGGGATGTCCAACTGCTTACTGATGGATTTTGAGTCCCCACTCTGCCCTCCTGGCCCCCTCATTCACATTATGATTTTTTTTTTTGCTCTGGGTTTTTGATGCTTGATACTGTTCAATCAATACCTCATGATCACATAAGCTGGTGAGATTCTTCCATGTGGGCATTGTTGTTTCTCAGCTAGATAGCCACTGTTTATCTTCGAACTTTTAAGATGCCAGACAATGCATCTTTTGATATTTGGGCACCATCAGCTTTTTTCTCCAGGTGACCTTCTCAGAGATCTGGATTGTTAGAACAAAATGTTCTTGTGTTGAGCGAGTACTTGAGTAGAGACCCAATGTCCATCTGCTTCCTTAATCCTAAACCTATAAATATATCCCTTAGAAAAATAAGCTACTTAATTCATTGAAAAGAAAAATAAAGGCAGTTTTATTTATGTCTGTTCGTTTGAAAAAATATACATTAGACAACTCTAATTTGCTAGCCTTCTTATTTTGAAAAAAGCAGAACAGTTAAGCGTGTCATAATGGACAAGAAAATGTACCATCTGAATTGAAAGGTAATACCTCCTGGAGCATTTTCTTCTGCTCTGAACATATTTAACTATCAGTGGTGATCATTGTGGGGCATAAACTTTTTTATTTTCCATTTGTGTGACTGAGTAAAAAAATATGAGTTAACTTAAAATAGAATACGGTAGAGAAAATAAGAACCTTTCCAGTACAATGAGAGTGACAGTAACCTTTTGATTGCTCATCTGGGGAACAAGATGCAGCTTAGCAGTCATGGGAGTGGGAAGAGAGTTAGCAAGGAGATGGAAGGGCAATATTAAATTTTGTCATAGCAAATAACATTCAATTTAAGAATAGTTGCCAAAAAGGAGAAAAAAAGAAAATCACAGACATAATACTTCAGAGGAAAATTCTTGCACTCTAAGGATGTTATACAGGAATCCTACCATAAAATGGTTTGGAGGTCCTTCTTCTACGTGCAAAGAATTCAGATTTTATCACTTGTATTATAAATCATTCAATTGATAGTTTAGTGATATCAACCTTTATAATCCAGTCATTAGGGAAAAAATTTTAAACAGGCCTAGCGTTTAATTTCTAAGCCAGAAAAGAAAAATAAGTATGCAATACAATAAAGCTCAATCACTTGGTGCACATAATGCAAAACTAAAGTGCTCTGTAAATAAATACTCAGAAATGTTTGCAAATAAGTTTTAGTAAATAGATACATTAGGGAAAAGTTGATAAAGTATAAATGAATAATAGCAAATGTTTAAAGCTGCTTTATCCTGGCACTGAAATACTAGGCAAATACAGAATATTTTTAATAAAGATAAAGTAGTGTGAGAAATATTTTCTGTAAAAGTGGCAGACATAAAATAACAAAAATCATTATTTTATCCTTTTTTTATGAAAATTATAAAATCCATTATAGTAAATATACCTTGCTATCTCAAAGTTTCTTAAACTAAAATGTTATATGTACATATTACATCTTATCATTACAAAGAAATTCATGTAAAAGTTCTTTTATCCAGAAAATGTTTAAGTACTCTTAGTTCTCCTCCATAGAGTTATTTCAGAATTTATTTTGACAGGAAATCTGCCAATTCAACCAGGTTATTTTTTAAGGTCACTGGGTGCAGTCATTTCCCCAAAGGGCAAAACATAGAATACAATAGAAGATTATGCAGTATTGTTTCATGAACCAGGTTACTTAGATGATCGATATGAGAGAGAGAAGATAGATAGATATAGATAGCAAATGATAGAAAAATATAAATGATGTATTAGAACATTGATTGCCTATTCCTGATTAGTGAAATAATGAGATTGCTCTTTTATTTTTCTATACTTTTCAAAAGTAATATTTTATTGCTTAGGATAAGAAAAACTAACTAATAACATCTTGTCATGTATTTGTCCTATATTTTTCATCTCCTCACTAAAATCCTCCAATTTTAAGATAAATATGAACAATAGTAGCATCTCACTATGAATATGATGCACTTGTGTTAGGGATACATATTTGAATTGAGGTCAAGTTTTGGGAATAAAGGTAAGTTTTATCAAGACATAACAAAGAATTTTTGTAATATTCAAATGTTCTCTTTTAGCTAACTTGGAAATACATACAGAAGATGTATTCCAGACATAGCTCATTGAGAGCCAACAGTATAGAATTTTATTAAAGAATTTCACCAATGAGAAGTGGCAATCTTTACAATAAATGGCTGAATAAAGCATAAATGGCAGGAAAGACCATTGAAGAAAGAGTACATTTTTCAGAGATCAGTAAACTTGCTTAGTTTTCCCTATGGCAGAAATGCCAAGAAATAACTGTAAGGTACCATGAATAATCAAGAGAGAATGAAGCATAAAAAAAACTAAATTAAGCGTTCCGTAGAAGTGATTTCATGGAATGAGAAGTTGGGGTCTCCTCAAAGCTTGAGTAGATAATACTTAATTTCCATAGTCAAGAAAAATATAGTAGAATTCCCAAACAGCTTTCTCTAATTGTTCCTCAGAGCAAAATGCATTCAGTTTCCACACTCACTTGTTTTCCAACAATTACTAAAGAAGTGAAATAAACATTACTACTGAAGTACTTAAATAAGTTTCTTGAGGATCGCAGGAAAATTGTGCTTCAAGGCCTAATCAATACAATTTACTTATCTGAAAATGCAAGACAAAAAATAGCTGAAAAATGGAAGAATCCTTTAACTAAGAATATGGTATTAACAGGTTTCAGCTCAGTGGTACTTTCAGAAGAAGTTGGAGTACCATCCCAGAATAAGAAAGAGATGATGATTTACTTATGAAGATTAGCCAGTGCAAGTCCTCACATGTTAATACTATGGTACCAAAACAGATACTGAGGGCGGTTCAAGACCTAGTAGCATTTCCTTCAGCCAGGTCACTCAATAGTCTGGGTCTTATCTTGCCTGGTGGTAAAAAGAGACTGCAGCAGTAGTTTTGCCTCCTGACTCAGTCATTATGGATTCTACATTGATTGGGTCCTTTTCTTTTACACCCAAACGTAGTTCCCTGAAATTGATTCTGAGCCAGAATGGAACAAATCAATCACGTTGCTATCCAGTAAACTCCAATGCGCAGTGTCCCCACAGGACAGGTAGTAACACCCCTGTGAGTTCCCAAGGCTGTAAATCTTAAGAAGAGCAGACAGCCATGTCTTTCTCTTGCCAGGTGTCTGGTGAGTTTGAACTACGATCCTTGCTGTTAGTCATCCAACACATAATCCACCATACCACAAGGCTTCCCTGGTGACCCTGTAGAACAGCGGAAAACATGGTGGTGCACTTACTTCAAGCACTTGCTGATGAATATCAAGAATTGAAATCTTCAGTATGCACAGAATACCAAACTCACAACTGTTCCAATAGGTAACATCAGGATAAATGAAGAAAAGATGAAAGTTGTCAAGGATTTTGTCTTGTTTGGATCCCCAATCAATGTCCATAGAAACAGCAGTCAAGAAATAATGTTTTCCTTTGCATTGGGTGTGGTAGTTACATAATCTGCTGTCATACAAGAAGATGAAGCGAGCATGGGGTGGAGTCTAGCCTGTCACTCGTGACCTCATTTGGAGGCTCTAAGGATGTAAATAGCTCTTTGGAGACAGGACACATGCTCATTCTCAGAGAGACATTCTTGTTGGCACGCCACATGGAGACAGTCTAATGGCAATCAGAGCTGAAGGAAATAGGTGGAGAGCCCTGGCAGTGCTGGGATACCTCTACCACCACTGGATCCACAAGACTTTGCACCCACTGGCCTCTGATATTCCTGAATTCAGTGTCATTGTATGTGTTTCATGAGTTTGAAGAGGAATTTATACAATGATATCAGGCAAATGGTCTAATATCGGAGTTACGAACTTGATCTGGACTGGTTTGAGATGTTTTCTCAATATTCAAATGATCTTTATGTAAAGCTTTTTCTTATACACATATGAGAGTCTATGAATTTGTTTCTCTAGTCCACCAGACTAACACGTTGCATTATTCTGCTGCTAAGACCCCTTTAATGCAGTGATAAGCAAGGAAATAACTTTGAGGATTACAGTGAACCTGATGCAAGACATTGCATTTTTCTTTGCCTCATGAGCATGTAAACATGTGATGCTGGGAGGATGAAGTGAGGGTGGAGTGGAAGGTGGTAACCAATTGCAGGGATCTACATATGATCTCTCTGGAGTATGGGCAGTGGGGAAGTAGGTGTAAGGACACGGTGGACTGAGTTCAATATGAAAAATTAATAACGATATGCAAATTATTAAAGGTTCATGGACGAGGGGAAGGAAGAGGAAATATTGGGATCCCAAGTGAAGTGAGTAGGTTTCAGGGATGATGATGGCAACAGGTGTGCAAATGTGGTATGCATACAATTGACATGTGTGTTGATCGTGATGAGAGTTGTATGGGCCCCCAATGGAATGATTAAAAACAAAAAAAGGAGGGGGAAAGAGGAGCTTATATCAAAGGATCAAGTAGAAAATATTTGGAAATGAAGATGGCAACATGTGTACAAATGTGCTTGATACAAAGGATGTATTGAATGTTATAAAAGCTGTAGGAGCCCCCAATAAAATAATTGGGAAAAAAGTTGGCCATTGAATAAGAGTCAAGAAAATCAATGCATTTGAATTATTGTGCAGGCAAAGAATATTCAAAGTACCATGGACTTTCAAAAGTATAGTTCAATCTGTCTTGGAAGAAATATGGCCAGACTTCTTTTCAGAGGCTGGGATGGCAGGACTTCATCTCATGTACTTTGGACATGTCAGCAGAATCCAGTCCCAGAAGAACATGATTGTTGGCAAAGTAGAGGAGTGGTGAACAAAATGGAAGGTCCTTAACAGGATGCATTGATGAGACACTGGCTTCACAAAGGGACTCCAACTTAAAGAACCATTGTGTGGAGGCCACAGGACCGGGCAGTGTTTCATTCTGCTGTGCATTTTGTCCTCGTGAATCAGACCTGACTTGGTGGCACCTAGCAAGAACACCATTGGGTGGCCAGGACTATAAATCTTTAGGGATGCAGACTGCTTACTGGGGGTGTGAATGACAGGCGTTTCAGCTAGAGGTGGTTCACTTCAGTGCTTTTCCATCAGCATCCTTTGGTTTTTACAACCCCTCTCAGCACATACCAACCTGCTTTTACCACACTGGTTCCTCAGAGGATTGATTACAAAAGCGGATAGCCTCAATGTCTCCCTTCATGATGTTGGTGAATTTGAACGACTGGTCTTGCAGTTCAGTTACAGATAGTACACCAGAGCAATAAATATATTTGGCCTGAAGCTGTAACATAATGGGAACCATTACATGTTAAAGAATTAAGTAAACTTGTTCAAAATGACTGATTGAAGGTTGTATCTGAAGGCAGGGACATCTTGAAAGCCACAGAGATGACTAGTCTTAAAAAAAAAAAAAAAGCTTATGTGTAGATTCAGCCCTATCTACAATCCTCCATGCATCTCAATATAGTTGGCAGACATTGGTTCACATTTTGGCAAGGACTCTCAAACATCTTTTGTTTTTTCTTTGCCAGTGTTAAACAATTTTGTAACATTTGTCACAGAGTATCAGAAAAGTCAATAAATGGAAGGGAAACCATCCCTGTAACAGATTGGAATTGTGTATTGTGTTTTTGTTATTCTTTTTTTGGTTGGGGGGGGGGAGCATCACTGCCCTCTGGTAGGATTGGGAGGCCCAGCCTTACTCCTGGAGAGTTGTTGTTGGATTAGAACCACCAAGCCAGTGGGCTACAATCCCCGCACCTAACCAGTATGTTACCAGCGCTCAGCCATTTTTGTTATTCTTAAATCAGCATTAGAATATACAGGTCCCTTGACATGGCTAAAAGAGCTAGGATGGTAGCGATGGGTCAGCGTTGGACTGTGAGGGTGGGGGTTCAAAGTCACCAGGAGAGAGATGAGCTGGCTGCTCCTATAAAAAGCTCGGCCCTCAGAAAGCCCACACAGGGTCACTGTGAGTTATAAAATGGAGAAGGCTCTTAAGAAGTTGATTGATGCCGTCAGCTCAAACATAAGCACACCTGTGAGCAAGGCACATGACTGGGTGGGCTTTTCTTGTGTTGGACATAGGGTTGCTTTTGGTCAGAAGTAACTCCATAGCACCCAACAATAACAACCTGAGTTGGAAACAACTTGACGTCAGTGGTTTGGATTTTGATTTTGCCAGGTGGAAGTTACTGGGAGAGACCTAAGGAAATAAAACTCGAAGATGCCCTTTGATAAAGTCATTTGCCTATTTCCCCCACATGAGCTATCCTGATGTCAGTTAAATAACATAGAGAGGTGATCTATCCCCATGGACTGGACTGGAATGGACTTTTTAGGAAGCATGAAACGGACAAACACTTTGGGACCAACCAGTTGGATCTAGCCATTTCTAACTCAAGAAGAATTAGAATTAGCCCCAGCCACAACTGGCTATTCAGAGGTAGAAAGCCAGGGCTTTCTGCTGAGGAACCTCTGCTGGAGAGACCCAGATCTCAATATACTTGAGTATCAGGAAATTGAGCAAATCATGGGTTCTACCTAGAGATTCACAGGTAGAATAATTGTCTTATATTTTAATATATTTTAAAAAGTTAAGTAAATAATCTCTGAAGAAAGTAACTGTGTACTGAAATTCCAGAAAATGTTCTTCTAAAATTATGACAAAAAATAATTATTGATAGTATTGTGCAATTTACTTTTAGGGAAAGAAGGCAAGAGAGTATACCTCTACCTCTACGTATAAAACATAAACATAGGGGTTTGTACTCAGTTATCATTGTCCCATGCACTTTCCTCACAAGATCTGGAGTGAGGAAAGCAAATTGACTCAGCAAGAGAAAAGTTCATCTAGAAAAATTGAAGACTACATAAAAACATGTATTTATTTTGAAAGCTAGTTCAACCTGACCCATTCATCTTTGACTCTTCCTTTAAAGCACATTTCACATGCAAGTGAGTATTTTAAAAGTTCACGTTTTGTAAGTAAACATTTATCTTTCAGTGCAGTTACAGAAGAACTAGCTCTTTTTTCCTTTAATTTTTAGGCTACAGGTGATTTCATGCAAAGATTAAGCTATGTGTTTCAATGTTTTCAGTGAAACTCTGAGATATTTCAGCATGGCATTGGTTAAACTTCTGGATCATTTACATTCCATCAATATAGCATGCAAGACTTAGGTATCTTTTTGTATCTCTTTTATCATTGGTGATGCCAATTTTTTAAATTGTCATGGACATGCATTTTAAAGCTGGGTTAAACCAGACAGCAGAGCTCTATTCCACGGAATGGAAAATTCAAAGCTGTGAGTTCTGTTCTTAGCTTACCCAGTGACTCAGGGTATAATCTGAGGCAAGTCATTTAACCATTATTAACTACTTAATTATTTCATCTCTATTAAAGAAGGCTTAGTAAAACATGTGGCAATATAAAACTTCAGAAAGAAAATTATGAGCCTAAGTCTGTTGTCAGAAGCCATTTGAACAACATTCTTTAAAGTGAGTAAGATCTGACCTCCACCCACTCCTTTTTAAGTTGATGGAATTAGGCTAGAAAAACATTAGGAATCACTCAGTGGCAACTCTCCTCAATTTACTTGATTTACTTGATGATATGTGACACCATGGTAAACCAGATATTTTGCTTTAGACCAAAACAATGTTCTCATATCAATTTAAATCTTTTAAATAGTCCTTATTTCCCACTAGAAAATGTACAGACCTCTGTAGTCCAACAAATTGTGTCTGACATCTTTTCAGAAGAGTACACATGATAATTTAAATCAATTATATCCTTCAAAAATCCTGTATGGTGATTAGGCAGTCAGATTTGCTCTTAATATGTCTAGTACAATATCTAGAACATCCCGATGGCACTTCAAACCCACTCATTGGAGTCACAAAAGAAAACCAACCTCAGTAGTGTTTTCCCAAGAAAACTCAAGGAAGTTGCTCAGCTCTTCTTGCTTACACAGGTAGGAATTGACTTGATGGCATTTGTTTGTTGATTGGTTTCAATATATAAAATATAAGACAATCTCTATTTGAAATAGAAATTTCCCACAGCATCCCTGTTACTTTTATCTGATTAATCCAGAAAGTCTACTTACTGGTAAATCCAGCTTTTATCAAGATCTTTGTTTTAATTTGGTATTGGGACAGTGACACAGGGCAGATCTTTCTAGGTCCGCAGAATGCTCAGCGTTTGCTTCTGTTAGAACCAACCAAAGAACCAAACTCATCGCCATCGAGTTGATGCCAGCTCACCTTGCAAAATGCATTGTAACACTTGGCTTCTTTTTTCCTTTCTCTTACATGGAGAAATTAGTTTTCTGAGGAAACAGATCACATTACATTTGTGCTTTCCTTTCTTTGAAGCTTGTTCCAAATATTATTTTGAAACATAGCCAATCTCTATTCACTATGGATTAGCATTTGTATGGAAACTGATTCAGAACACATAATTCTCCTCTATAATGATATCTTCCTCCCCTCTAACCTGCTTTCTGGGACTTTTACATTATTTTTCTCCACAAGGAAAACTACAGGCATTGAATATGAAAATAAGGCAAACTATCCCAGAGTATTTTTCTACTTTCAGTTATGTGACACACCAGTGTTATGACATTGTCAGGATAAATGCAAGCTTTTGAGCATTAGCAGTGACAATATCGACATTGAAAAGGTTGAACAGGTTTGTGTATGTGTGTGTATATGTGTGTGTGTTACCCATTTATATTGATAAGCTCATCCACTGGTAGGAAGTCAATTTTGACTCATAGAAACTCTATCTAACAAAGAATTTATACCTTTGAACCTTCAAAGCTATACGTTTTTGTGGAAGTAGAAAACACATGAAAAACTATAAATTATTATTATTTTGTCATGTCTTACATAGCCCAATGTCTCCCTTTACTCACTTCCTTGTTTGTAACCCAGGGAGGAGATTATATGTAAATCCTTATAACTTGTTCACTCTTTCTACCTCACCTTCCCTCCATTCTCCTGGTATCACCACTCTCATCACTTGTCCCAAAGGGATTATCTGTCCTGGATTTATATGTTTCAGGTTCCTATCTCTACGAAGGTACATCCTCTGATCTAGCCATATTTTTAAGGTAAAATTGGGATCATGATAGTGGGGGGTAGGGGGGCATTGAAGAAAGAGAGGAAAGTTGAATGTATCATCTTTGCTACACATTCCGATTGGTTCTTCTCCTCCCTGAGACCCTTATGTAAGGGGATGTCACATTACCTACAGATGGGCTTTGGGTCCCCAATCTGTACTCCCCCTGATTTATAGTGATATAATTTTTAGAACTTTGATGCTTGATACCTGATCCCTTTGACACCTTGTGGTTACACGGGCTGGTGTGGTTCTTGCATGTGGGCTTTGTTGCTTCTGAGCTAGATGGTCGCTTGTATACCTTCAAGCTTTTAAGAAACCAGATGTTTTTAATAGTTAGGAACTATCAGCCTTCTTTACATTTGGCTATGCATACATTTGTCTTCATCAAGCATATCAGGAAGATGGGAACACAATGGCATGATTTTTTTTTATGTCTGATAATTGATCTCTTTAACACCTCATGGTCACACAGGCTGTTGTACTTCTTCCTTCTGGATTTTGTTGCTTCTAAATTAGATGGCCACTTGTTTAACCCTCAAGCCCGTAAGACTACAGATGTTATATCTTTTGATAGCTGAGCAACACCATCGTTCTTCACCACATTTGCTGATGCACATATTTGTCTTCAGTTATCATGCTGGGAAGGTGAGCATCATGAGATTCCAGGACAAAGTTCTCTTGCACTGAGAAAACACTTGAGTGCAGCCCCAATGTCCACCTTCTGCCTTAATACTAGCCCTATAAGTATATGCACATAGACCTATTTCCCCATCGTCATATATAAATATATTTACCTATGTACATGCCTGTATTTAGACCTCTGTAAATGCCCTTTGGCTCCTATTTCTTTCAGCTATTTCCTTTTACTTTCCTCTTGCCGTACTGTCATGCTCAGCCTTCATTTGAGTTTCAGTAATTCTCTAGGTTGCATTACTCTTGATCATTTCCTACCAGGCCTTTCACAACCTCGACACTGATTTTTGATCACTTGTTGGGTTGGTCAACACCATCTCCTTTCCCCCACTTCCCTCTCCCCCATGTTCCCCAGAACCATTGGTCTCACTGTTTTCTCCTCTAGAATTTTCATACAGCCTATCTTATCTATATAGACCTGCAGAGATAGTAATATGCACAAAAAAGCAAGACCAGTGAAAAAAGAAAACAAAATGATGGTAACAAAAACAAAAAATTGATGTCCACAAAAATATAAAAATATAATAACAATAATAAAGGCTATAAATAGTTCAAGGTCTGTTTCTTTGCCTCTAGAAGTTTCTTTAGGTCATGTCCAATGGGATGCCACACCCTGGCCCCAAAGTCTATCTTTGACACTCCCTTGGAACCATAATGCTCTGTTCCCCTCTCTCCCCTACCCTGCTGTATTCCTTTAGTATTTTGCCTCAGTGTGGAGCCATCAGACCTGGTGCAACCCCTGCCCTGTGTCTCTAGTGTTGTCCCCTGAGGACCTTGGGTCAGCAAGGGAGGTCACGTCTCATAACAGGGCCAACCATATGGTCCTCTCTGTGCGTAGACTGTTTTGAGTGGGAAGATCGTCCTCAAGGCTTGATGGGAAAAATGCACTAAAATAAACTCAAGGTGTATCATAGGCCTCTAGGCCAAGCCATGAGGCCCATCAATGAAGGAATTGGGATCAATCTGAGAATTTTGGCATAGGGAATACATAGACTATCAGAAACAGGGAAGGACACAAACACAGAGGAGGCACAAATTGAAAAGTGGGATATAATGAAGATAAAACACCTGTGTACATCAGAAGAATTCACCAAGAGTGTAATAAGAGGGCCCATGGACAGGAAAATCATTTTTAGCAATGATGCATTAGACAAAGGCCTTATTACTGAAATCTATAATATCCTCATAGCTTCCAAAAACTAAAAACAAATTGCCCAATGAGGAAGTGGACAAAGGGCCTAAACAGAAGTTTCACAGGGGCAGAAATCTGAATGGCCAATAAAGATGAAAAAATGTTCCCAAACATTAGCCATAAGAGAAATGCAAATTAAAACAATAATAAGATACCACCTAACACCCTCATAGCTAGCCCAATTCAAAAAATCAGAAAGTAACAAGTGTTGGAGAGGCTGTGGTGAGATAGGAACTCTCATCACCTACTGATGGGTCTGTAGGTATGTACAGACACTATGGAAATTCATTTGACAATATCTAAAACAGATGGAAATCAAGCTACCATGAGACCCAGCAATCCCCCTACTGGGCATATACCCAGAAGAGGCAAGGAACAAACCATGACCAGACATCTGTGCTTCCTATCCTTCTTGATGTCTCTTCCTTCTCCCCTATCCCTCCATACCCACTGACCTTGATCTCTTGCTATGCTTTCTTTCCCTATAAATTTCACACTCTAGGATTCTTCTACTGAAAGACAGAGAAACAAATAACACAGCTTCAAGATGGTGCTCCCCAATGGCGATGTAGCCCAACATGTACAAGCCTAAGCAAAATATAGCAGAATGACAGCCACAGAATCGCCAGAATAGTATGCACCTCGGTACAGCAAAAAGGACTCTGGGGGAGCAAGATCATGTTTGTCTACCAAGAAACAGCACAGCATTCCTGGCCCAGGTGTCTTCTGTCTTCTCAGCCACCATGTATTTTCAGCTTAACTCCTCAGGCCCCAAGAGTGTTGGAGGTAGAGTATAGTTCCCCCTGCGTGGGGTCTCCCCAGTGTGGCCTCATGAGATGCCATGGGTTTCCAAGATGCAGAACTCAGTGTTCCAGCCTTCTAAGGCATCTGGCCTGGTCTCCTGGAGCACCTCCAATGCCCTGGGCCAGTTCTGCCAACCCATTCCATGTCACCAGAGACTCCAACCACTACTCTCCTAAGAGCATCCCCACCTTCTTCTCCCCTCATCCACAGAGATGCCATCTCTTCTCTTTCCTCAGCCATGTTCTCCCCAAACTTGACTGTTCCTGTTCTTCACTCCTGAGATTCCTCTTCCACCAGTAGGCCCCATCCCTCGTATAGGGTTACCAACCTCCTTGGTGGGATGGGGTTGGGAAGCTGGCTCACCTCACTTCCACTTAGCTACAACTCACCAGACAACAACCCCTTCCCCTATCCATTCGACTCCAGGCATCCTGAGGTGACCTCCAGCCAAGTGACCTACATTATATCTTCCTGGAGCAGACGATGTGCTGTTCATTGGCACTGGTCTGACTCTTACCAGGCTGTCTGGTCCCCAGACAGAAGACTGGCTTCCCTGCAAGCTTGAGCTTGCGGCTCTTCTCCTGCTTGTTCACTATGGTAAGACGCATACAGTGTTTGCCCTTTTGTCCCTGGCAAATTTCCCTCAGCAAAATGTTTTCCAGATACTTCCACAGGTTGAGGTGTTTCAAGGTTTCATCTCTGATCTTTAGGGATATAGATGATATAGGGATATACCAAGTTGTGTATGTACCAGGGATTATTTTTAATCCAGTCTTCTAGTGATGAGAATTTAAACTGTTTCCAATTTCTTGCTACTGTGAACTGAACTGTGATGGACATGGAAGAGCAAATGTCAGCTCAAGATCTGTTTCTATTTCCTTTTGGGTATATGCCCAGTCATGCTCTTTCTGAATCACAGGGTAGCTTATGTCCACAAGTAGTGGATGTGAGTTCCTATCTTGCCACACCCTATCCAATATGTGTTGTTCTCAGTTTTTGTTTTTGTTTTAAACTGAACTACATTTTAAAATGGGCGTTAGGTGGCATTTCATGGTTGTGATTTGTATTTCCCGGATGGATAATGACTGGAGTCTTGCTTCATGTGTTTAATAGTCAGTCAGACACTATCCTTTGCGAATTATCAGTTCAGGTTTTCGCCCACCTTCTCAGAGCGCTATAGTGTTATTCTTGTAAGCCTGTAAAATTTTATCGATTTTAGCAGTTCCACCTTTGTCTTCTACGTTGTTACTAAGCAACCTTTCTCCATTCTCTGGGACCTCCTTTCATTTTTTTAAGTAAAGCCTTTTGATGCACAGAAGTGCTTCATTTCTAAGAGGTTCCACTCACCTATTTTGTGTTTCCTTTGTTAATTTTGATAGCCAAGTATCCCCAGCAGCAGTCACCGTAGCTTTGTCCCAATTTTCTCATTGATCCTTCCAAAAGATTTGGGTTTTCCATTTAGGTCTTTGATCCACCTTCAGTTTTTTGTGTGTGCATGGAGTGCGATATGGGTCAGGTATCCTTTTGCATGTGCATATCCAGCTTTTTCAACACCATTTATTGAAGAGGGCATCTGCTTCCCATTTCATGTTTTTGTGAAAGACGTTTGTCATAAATCCGTTGTTTAAACTAAGTTGATTTTATTTCTGGATTTCCTGTTCTGATCTATTAGTCTATGTATCTATCATTATTGCAGCATTATGCCAGCTGTTTTGACGACTGTAGCTGTCAAAATAGGAGATTTAGAGGTCACTTAGAGCAAGAGCACCTCCTTTGTTCTTCTTGTTGAGTAGTTCTTGGCCTAAACCAGGGCTCCTTCCCACTCCATATAAAGTTGGTAATATTTTCCCCCATTTCTTTGAAAAATGATGCTGGGATTTGGATCAGGATGGCATCAAATCTGTGTAGAGGTTTAGACAATAATAATTTAAACATATTTGCAGTATTGACTTTTACAATCCATGAACATGAAATTATCTCCATTTGTGTTGATATCTTCTGGTTTCTTATAGTAATATTTGTAGTTTTATTGGTACCGACTTTGGGTTTTGGGTTAGGCTTATTCTTAAGAATCTAAGCTTCCAGTGGCTCTTGTGAATGGTATCATTTCCTTGATATCTTTTTCAGTTTTCTCATCACTGCTTTCTGCTTGTTAATCTTGTATCCTGCTATATTACTAAACTCCTCTAATGTGTCCAGTAATCCTGTTGTGAACAGCTTGGGATTCTCAATGTCTTGAATCATAGAATCTACAAACAGTGAAAGTTTCATTTCCTCTACCCATTTTTACTCCCTGAATCTCTTGATATTGTCTTATGGTTCTAGCGAGGACTTCTAGCACAATGTTGAATAAAAGTGAGGATAAGGGGCATCCTGGTCTCATTCCCTTCTTCAGTGGACGTGCTTTTAGCATTCTCCATTGAGAGGCTATTGTTTTTTAGTATATGGCCTTTATTGGATTGAAAATTTTCCATTCCAATCTAATCTTCTTGAACGTTTTTATTAGGAATTGGATGTTGGATATGATCAAATGCTTTTTCTGCATCCACTGATATGATCATATGGTTCTTGTGCCTTTTCTTGATGGTGGATTAGGTTATGATTTTTTCAAATGTTGAACAAACCCTGCATACCTGATATGAAACCTACTAGGTAATGGTGTATTATTATCTTTTAATATGTCGTTAGATTCTATTGGCCAAGATTTTATTGAGGATTTTTGCATCGATGTTTATGAGAGATATAGGTCTGTAGCCTCTATTCTTGTGGTGCCTTTGCCCAGTTTAGGTATCAGGGTTAGGTTGGTTTCATAAAATGAGATTGGGAGTTTGCTATCCCTTTCTATGTTCTGGAAGAGTTTGTGTAGTATTGGTGTTAATTCTTCTCTCAATGCTTGGTAGAATTCTCCTGTGAAACCATGGGGGCTGGAGCTGTGTTTTAAGTTGGGAGTTTCTTGATGGCGACTTTCTCTATTTTTTTTTTTGCCATGGGTCTACACAGTTCTTAATGTGCATATGTGATCACTTAGGGGGTGAGTGTTTTTCTAGGTATTTGTCCATGTCCTCCAAGTTATTGAGTCTGCTAGCATATAGTTTTTTTTTAGAACTGTGTTATTAATATTTTTTATATAATTTGGGTCTGTTATGACTTCCCCTGTTATATCACTAATATTTGATATTGACATTTGCTCCTCCTTTTCCTTTTCTAACTTTGCTAATTGTTAGTTGATTTTATTAATCCTTTCAAAGAACAGCTTATTATTGTCTTAACTTTCCCCATTATTTTTCTGTTTTCCATTTCATTTATTTCTGCTCTTATTTGTAAGAATTCTTTTGCTGTTGAAGAGATTGTGCTGTTGCCTCTGTTTTAGGGAGGTGCTGTGTTAAGGAGGTGAACATAGCTCTCTTTTTCCTGTGTGCATTTATTGTAATAAAGTGCCCTCTGATGAGCACTTTTGCTGGAACCCATAGGTTTTAGTATATTGTGTTATTGTTCTCATTAGTTTCTAGAGATTTTGTAATTCCTTTCTTATATGACCTACTATCCATTCCTTCTTGAGGAAAGTTGAGTCTCCAAGTTACTGTCTTTATTTATTCTTCCTATTGCTGATTTCCAGCTTAATGGCACAGTGGTTGGAGAGAATTGATTGGATGATCGTTACGTGTTTGAATTTTCTCAAGCTTGCTTTATGTTGCAGCATGTGGTATATTCTAGAACAGGAGCCATTTGTATGGGAGAAGAATGTGTTTGGTGTTTGTTTTGTTTTGCTGATGGATGGAGAGCTTTATAACTATCTATGAGTTCAAGTTGATCAATTGTCTTGTTCAGCTCCTCCAATTGTTTATCAAGTTTCTTACCTGTTGATATATCTTTCTTTGAGAGTGAAGTATTAAAATTCCCACAATAATAGTTATCTAGTGATTTCTCCTTTTGTTTCTTTGAGGATTTGGTTGATGGGTTCTGAGGGTGTTTTCTTGGGTGCATATAATAAAATTAAAGTTATATGTTCTGCTCTACTGACCCTTGAACATTATGCTATGACCATTCTTCTCTTCATTATCTTGTGTAACTTGAGGCCTATTTTGTCAGAGATTAATGTTGCTACCCCTGGCTTTATTTTTAGCTTGAAATTTTCTCACTATTTGATTTTCAGTTTATTTTTGTCTATGAGTTTGAGATGTGTCTCTCGAAGGCAGCAGATCTCTGAATCTTGCTGTCTAATTCAGTCTGGTACTTTTTGTATTTTTATGGGTGCATTTAGTCCATTAACATTCAGCGTGATTACATATAATTGTGTCATTGCTTCCTATTTTTGCATGAAATTTCCCCTTCTTCCACCATTAAAGGGTGGCGTATGTGTGTGAGATTTTATTCCTATCTTCATTTCTCTGCTCTGTCTGTGATGTTTTGGGTACTGTTTTCCATGATTGGCTTTTTTGATATTTCTACACCTAGTGGTGACCTTCGGTTTGTGTGCTGCAGTTGTTGATCTTCTGCCCATCATGAACTTGACCATATGTTTTGCAATTCAAGTGAATTTTGTTGAGATTTGTTTTTTTGCCAGTCCTCTCAGAGTCTCAAAAGATAGCTGCCTCGTATTTGATTTAGCACAGCCAGGAAATTGGTACTGGAAAAAAAGAGAACAACCTGGAAATAGATTGAATCAGTTCTTCTAAAGACAAAATGATAGCCTAGTTGAGCTGGAGCTTTGAGCACTAATTTATATTTTATCAGCATTTTATTTTTTTTAATATTTTAGGTTTTTTTCCCCAACAGAGGGATGATTTGTAAAAAATAGTGAAAAGTTAAACACATTTTGCTACAGGTATTTCTAAAATAATTTTAAAATCTTATACTACGTATTTACATTACCTAAAGTGTTCCTGATTTCATTTAGAAAAATACGAATAAATTTTTTTCATGGAAATAATTAGTGTTCATAAATCTATTTATGCTTGATGTAACAAGTCTCTTTTACACTTTAATATACATACCTTGATCATATTTCTGTGTAGAATTGAGATCATATTCTCTTTGCAGAATTAAAATTTCAATGTATTTTGAATTTTTCAATAGGCAAAAATTCAGCCAATAATTCTAACCCTCAGGCTCAGCAACGACTGTGACAAAGTGATTTCAAAAAGGAAGAAGAGAATTAGGTAAATAAGGGAGGAAAGCAATTGGCAAGAAAGGAATGTGGATTTATTTAATCTTCCAACCTCCTTTTCCTTACTTACAGGTATTAGGTGGAAGCATCTATTTGTTTTAATTTGATCTCACTACCATGCATGTGCCAAGTGTCATGTTAAGTGTTCGAGTTTTTAAAAAAGAAAGAAAAGCAAATGTTTCAGTGATTACCCTTATTGGAGCTCATAAACCAAAATAAATATGAGGTATAGTTCCAGCATTTGTTCCATGGGAGAACTGCAGTTATTCAGCAAAAAGTTTTAAATTCAGAGTCCTTTGGAATTCATCACATGAACTGCTCAAATCACATGTCATTCTTTGCTCTGAACCAAGAATGAATTTCTAGAAGGTTGGAAGACTTGTCAAGGGTATGTTGCCCACATGTTAGAGGACAGACATTTTTAGAAGGGAAACAATTTACTCTATGAATAAAAACACTACAAAAGCAAATAGGTCTATGATATGGAAGTACAGTCAATGGCATGCGCTGCTTAAATTGAATGTTTTTCTTTAAGAAAAATATTGAATTGTTTTGAGAAAAAAATTGGAATTAATTCTATCTTCAAAATTGCTCCATCTATCTACCATTTTCCCCAAAGGGTTATGTTGAGTCAATGGGACGAAAACTAATGAATGGTTTAATTGTCTTTATGTGTGCGAATGTAGGACAAAGGACATTAGACCCCTTGGGTCTAGTACATGACCCACACAATTCTGGAATCTCACACTAGTCACAGTTTCATTGCACAGATAAGTCACTGATTACTGCCTATACTTCCATGAACTAACTAGAAAAAAGTGGCATTCTCTGAACCTGTTAAAAAATTATGTTTTGGAATATAGATTTGAAAGGTCAATGGTGTTCATCATTTAATTCTGTTTTTTGTAAAGTTTTATGGGAAGAGACTATACTTCATAAGTATTGTTGATGTCAATATTCACTTAAAATAGATGTACTGAGAAAACAGGATATCCACATTATAAATAACAACAGAAGAAACAAAAATTCAACAAACCGTCTCTATTTTGGCATGTTTAATACATAAAACTGAATAGAGATAGCTGATCCAAATTATAAACATTATAGGGAATGGCAAAAATATTAGTTCTGACTTCTTGAAATTTTGAATTTCAAAATAATTCTGAAATTTTTAAATGGAGAAAAGAGAAAATAGTTTTTTTTAAAAAAGAAAAGGATTTTATAATAGAATAGAAGTTAAATATTTTTCTGAGATGGAAAAACAATAAATAAATCTTAGTATGTTGGTTATTATCATTACAAACCATCAGTGCTATAAAACCTCAATGCTGAGCTGTTCATTGAAAGTCATGCTATTTCACCAAGCCAACCAGCACAGGGAAAAAGAGCCAACCCTTTGCTACCTTAAAGTCTACAGCTTAGAAAACTCGATGAGGAAGTTATTATACTCTGTCAGAGGGGTCAGCATGAGTTTAAATAGATTCATCACATATAACAACAACAACTATTATAATTATACATAATGATGTTCTTTCGATGCATTCTGGAGTGCCTGTCCTGTTTATAATTTAAAATTTCAGTTAATACTCGTAACTTTCACATGCAGCTCCCTGTATAAATTTAATATAAGAAATGCAAACTTTTCCAGTGCCAATCATTCTATATTTTGAATCAAGTTTTATGCATTATTCAGACATTTGGGATATATATTTTAATGACTCTTTTCCAATGAGGTGTGGCTCCTAACCTCTTTTGAATTGAGAGCCCCTCTGAGTTATTCTAATTTGGGAAAAAAAGTCCACTTCGAGCTCCCTCCATCAGCTTAGCACAGTCACATCACATATATTCATTTCTTGATTAACGTAGAATTAAACTGGATCTCATATGGTATTTTATTTTAAAGATTCATTTATTTTATGTAATTGAAGGCAACATCAGGTATTCAAACTATAGTTCAGAATCACGGATGCTAAGAATATATTCCCATTAGAGTAAATATCAATATATATATTAGGAAATCAATGATCCACACTTTTGATGCAGTCCTGCTGCAAAGTTCAATAATTTATTCTTCTCATTTCTTCACTTTCTCTCTAAAAATTTTTAATAATATCTGCAAAGTAAAAAAGTCACCCACTCTGAAAGTGACAAAGTGAGTAATTGTTTTCTTTTTGATGTGATGCAAAGGTTCTTTTAAATAATTTAATATACAAATCATTTTAGAAATAAATAAGCGTATTTTTGAACTAATTCTAAAATTTTCAGATATACATTTAAATAATTTTAAATTCTCATTTGAAAAATAGTTTGCAAGACCCTTTCATTACATTTATACTATGAATATCTATACATTATGTATGTGTTTTACAAACGTGAAACAATTAACTTTCGTCAAGAATTGTAACTTTCAGCGGAACGCCGGTGGCATAAGTGGTTGAGAGCGGGACTGCAGCCCGCCGGCTTGGCGGTTCAAATCCAGCGGCGGCTCTCAGGAGCGCGCTGGGTAACTCCCATGACCACCAGAGGCAGTGATGCAAAAATGAAAAAATAAAAAAGGATTGTAACATTCCTCCTAAAAAAGTTAGTCTTTCTTAAATTCAAACACACAGCCAAAGGGTCCATTCTTACTCATAGTAACCCTGCATAATAAATACAAAGAACTGACTCTGGGGGGTTCTAAGATTTTAAATCTTCATAGGAGTAGAGAGTCTCACTTTTCTCCCAGAGAGTCGTGAGTGGTTTCGAGCTGCTGTCCTTGTGGTTACAGACCAACATGTAACCCACCACACCATCAGGACTCTTATCCAATAATACAAGGCACTACCATGCTGCTTTCTTCATTGTGGCTCAAGCTCCTTCAGTAGCTGTCTCATTCGGTACCACTAATTCCATAATTAACTATGGGACTTTAGGCACCTTCATTGATTCCTCAATATCTCTCCTCCCATATGTATGAAATAAATGGAACTGAATTTGATTCTTTTCATGTTGTGAAGCACAGAAACTCTAGCTAAGTCAGTTTTGAAATACTTGCCGACATTCTTTCTTTATAATAACACACTTGGACAGTTAAGTATTTAGGTAGCGCTTAGTAAAAAGGGTGTAGAAATTGGGAGAATCACAGGAGGCTGATTCAGCCATGAAAAATTACACAGTAAGCCAAGAGTGGCGCACCTGCCTTCGTTCTGGGAACAAAAAAAAAATGTGTGTGTGACTAACCAATAATCCTCCCAACATTTACAAGGGCAATTAATTAACTGGGAATGCATGGATCTTGAATACAAACTTGTTTTTATTCAATGTGAGTCATGCAATACAAATTAATGTTGTCTTGTAGACATATAATCCTTGAGGAAAAATGCCAAAATTCCCGTTGCTCCATCTCTTCTAAAAGGAGCAAAATGAGTAAATTACTTCAAGAAATCTCATCAGTTTCTGTCAAACCTCAGTCAAGATAAAGCCCATTCAGCCTGAGCCATGTTTTATCATTAATCATACTCCCTGGTTCAATCATTATGCCCTTAGGTGTCTAAAGGTATTTAGAAAATAAGACAACTTCATTACAATTGGCACATTACCAGCAATCCAGCTGCTGAATGCAGTGTGCAAGACAGCGTTGGCAGACAGAAGTATCTGGTTCATTAGACAACCAGGGTGATCAGAGCAATTAGGAGGTGTGAGTATTCTCCTGGCTTGGTATGTGTAAGTAGGCCATGATTTAGGAGTGGGACCATAAAATAGCACATGAGACATAAGATTCAGCAGGATTTCTCACTCCTTCTTCTGTATAACTGTGTCTGGCCTTCCAAACAATAGACAAGGTGAACCCTACATAAATTATATTCAGAACTTGTGAGATGTTCATAGTAATAATAATAGTAGTAATAATGGTTAGAAGCTCATAGTAACAATAAAAACTGACTCTTTTCATTCACATAGCCTTTATGTCTCAGACTATTTAAGAAAACAATACATAGTAAAAATTGGGAAGCCAACTACAAAGATCTACACATAACCTCATATCTGAGGGATGGACAGCAGAGGAGTGAGTGAGGGAAGACATCGGGCAGTGTAAGATATGACAAAATGAAAAATAATTTATAAAATATCAAGGGTTAGTGAGGGAGGGGGAGTGGAAAAGGAGGGGAAAAGCTGATGTCAAGGGATCCAGGAGAATAGCAAATATTTTAAGAATGATGATGGCAGCGGGCATGCGAAAGTGCTTGGCACAATATGTGTATATATGGGCTGTGATAAGCAATTTACAAGCTCCCAGTAAAATGATTAAATATTTTAAATAAGAACTTAAAAATTGTAGAGTAAATACAGTGACAGGCATGTACCTTGGTGTCAATTTAATGATTAGTAGTATGGGGTGGGGGGGGGGGCAGTCTAGTCTGTCAATCTGGAGATAACCAATAAGACCTCTGTGTGTCTTTCTCTGAGAATACTGGGAAATCTCGCAATATTTCCCAATGGAGGTGAAAGACTTACAACTGAATCCTTGGAAGACATTGCAGCTGACAAGACACAAGACAGGCCCCCTGTGAGACATCCAGGAGGAGAAGTCACGTGGGCTTACCCTGAAGGAACCTGACCTCTGAAGACAGAAAAGCCATGCAGAGCTCCCTACCAGCGCAGAGATGCTTTTGCCACCACTGGATACACAAGACTCTGCACCTACTGGCCTGTGATTGTCATTCCATGTGCTTCATGAGTCTGAAGAGGACTTACGGATTGGTATTGGATATATGGGCAAATATTGGACTAATGGGCTTGGACTGGACTGGGTTGGGAATGCTTTCTGAATGTTCCATTCCTCTTGTATATAAATCTCTCCTTTATATACATATACATGTTCATGAGTTTTTTTTCTCTAGTCTACCAGAACTAACACGCATACTGATATTTTTAGTGCATGCAGAACTATTCCCTTTGGTGATTTATATATTTAAAAAAATTAAATTAGGGTTATCTTAAATGTTACATGTCTATGTAAGATTACATTATCTAAATATTTAACTCATATTGTGCTTTGGTTTTTACCATTATTTCTGAAAATGGAATGTTGAACAGTCCTGCACCTCTTCAGGATCTTGGTATATTTGATTTCATTACTTGAGGCTCTTTTGTAGGGCCTGCTAGCCTATGGGGCTTTTCTTCTGGAATTGAAAAAAATGTTTAATAAAGATTGCTACGATTTTTCCAGCATTATATTGTACAATATGGCATACAGGGTTCATATTGACTAATTTCCCCAAGCTGACCATCAGATTACTTGGGTATCTCTGCTGACTCTTGTCCACCCTGGGGACCCTGTTGGTCTGCGAAATACCAGTTCCAGAGCTTTTAGCTGTAGGAAACAAGCAAATCGTTATGTACAACAACGTGACAGACAGGTGGAAGTAACTCACAGTAGGGACTAAACAAACATCTTTTGTTTGATATCAGAAAATGTTTCATATAGGCTTTTTATAATAAAATCATTAAGACTGATTCAATCCAATTTGATTTAAGATTGATACATCACCACATCTCAGTAATTTTGTTGTTATTGTTCAGATTGAAAATGGAAACATTCTGAAAATGTAATCTCAACTCTGATAGTTGCATTGCAAGTGTACAAGTCAGAGTCCAGAATTTGAAAATATGAACCCTCAAAAAGTACAACTTATTTTGCATACACCAAGCTATAAATTCTGTGGTTGCTATTGAAAGCCTTCAGCAATTGATCAACTCTATCAGGAATCAATATGGCAAGCATAGAAAAGTGAACATCGATAGGTATGCTTAGGCAATCTTTATTTACTACTTAAGGAAATTAACTTATTTTTCTTCATTATGTGTTGACACAGAATATTGCTTTTCTGAATAATGAAGCACTTCAGTATTATACATCAATGGCACATGGAAAGCCCTAAAGATGTTAAGATGTTTGCATTGCAAGCAGTAAATATATTTTCCTATATGTTAAGTCTCTTCAGTGGGCAATACCTAGGTTCTTGGCTTTGCATGATGAAAGACGTCATGCTAAGGCTCATTTTGTCACCCAAGTGGGTTTTTATGAAGAAACAGACAAGGTTCAGGTTTTACAGTCTCAAAGCAGTTCACGATGTGAGCTGAACAATCACTTGGAAAGGAGCAGCTATGCATGCATACCTGTGTGTTTCGGGGAGTGGGGGGAGGTATTCCCAGAAACCAAGTGGCTGAGGGAGCAAAGGAAGAGAGGGGGAGGGGGCGAGAGAGACTGTGGCTCCCAGTGGGCATATAAGGGCCCCTAGTAGTCTCAGAGTGGGTCATGAGCGGGTATAGAGAGAAAGCACAGCCTTCCCACAGCCAGGATATGTCACGCCTATGACTGACATGCCTCTGGGAGGCAAGGTAGATGGGCTTGGTTGGCCCCACTGGCTGGGTTAAACCCATCCGGGTGAGGTCATGAGCCTGAGTCCAGTTTGGACTTCTCAGGGGTACTTCCTACCTGGTTCTGGGGCTCGAGTGGGATCCTGTTCAGTTTGGTGCCGTCAGTGTGAGTGTGTGCAGTTTGGGGGTCTTCCTAGGTGTCTATCCAACCTCCTCTGGGGGCCTCCTCTTGCAGGGATGGGAGCAACAACCTCCTGTCCCTAAAGCTAGCAACTTAATAATATCTAAACTTACAGCAATTAGGAATGGAGTTGAGGGCTAGTGGAAGATAAATAGGCTGAAACAGGTGTACTCCACCAGGCATTTAGCGTTTGTGTCTGAGGATATGGAGATCTGTTAATATGTATAAGTTCCCATGACCATCTGATGATTTGAGAGGTTGAAATGGACAACACAGAATCCCCATGTCTTTGGTCTACATGGTCCCTTCCACCATCGTCCTGTGTCTTATTCTTGAAATTTGACTTGGATCGGAATCTCTTTCAAAAATCACTTCCTCTCCCTAAGTATCTCTTCAATAAAAAACACCCCCAAATCTCCGAGGTATTATGACAATCCTGCTGCTGCTTTTGGCCAAGAAAACAGAATAAGCCGGGTATCGCTGAGCAAACAGGCTGCACTAGATTGAAAAGATTGCTGAGACCTTATTTTGCACCACGTTGAGCACAGTGGGTTGGCTCAGCTTTAACTCATGCAAATGAAAAAACAAGAGCTTCAGGGCGGATTTTCTTTGAACTTCAAGGCCCTACCTGAAAACAGCAGTTAATTCCCATAGTCACAGACAGGTCAGGAATTTGATTAGCTAACATTCCTCAGAATTTATGGTCTTCATCACTCTGAATGAGATCATTCAAAGAAGCACTCCTAAAGCTATAGTTTCAAGAATTATTATCACAGCATCTGTTAGCACTAATGGTTGGAGAGTGCCTGCAGCAGTTCAAGATGATCTTGTGCTCATCGGTATGTTAAAGATACATGCACAATCGCTTTTAAACTCTAACTTGACAAAGACATATTCCCCTATAAACATTACCATTAATTGGCATGGGGAAAATGGAAAAGTCAGAAAATGCAAGCTTTATGAAAACATTTGTCGTGGAGCAATTTGAACGCTAATCGAGGCAGTAAGTACCCAGCACTGTTTGGGAACCTGATCGTTTGATTTGGTCCTGCCTTCCTCATCGAAGTCTGTTGCCAATAATACTTACCTTCTACCTGCAGACTCAGCATTGCTCAGGTGCGGATATAATTCTGGCCCAGACAGACTCATAAGAAGAGACGGGAGACGTGACAGGAAATCATTAGGTATGTGTGCCACGTAAAGTAGACATGATAATAGGAAGCTTATCCAGTCTTATGTTTAGTTGGATCCTGAGGATGCTAATCAAGGTTTCTCTCTCTCTCTCTCTCTCTCTAGATTTCTTCAGAAACTTTCACTGCTGTCGAGTCATTTTCAATGCACTGTATCGCTATAGGACAGGGTAGAAGTGACTCCCTTTGGGTTTCCAAGACTGCAACTCTATAGGAGTAGAACGTCTTGTCTGTCTCCTGTTGAAAGGCTTGTGGTTTCAAAGTTCTGACCTGCTAGTCAGCAGCTCAACATTTAATGTGATGCCACCATGTGACGAGAAGTCTTTGGATGGTAGGCCAGAGGTACCAACATTCCAAGAATCCAAGACGGCTTAGGCAGGCAGCACAGGAAGATAAGTTCCAGAAGCCAGGGAGGAGCACCAATCAGACACTCAGGAATCAAATTTGTGGACACACACTGCTACAGATTCTTCAGCAGTATCCAAACAAGCTAGAAGTAAGGGGCTGGGTAATATACAAAGGCACCAGTAATTGCAGTGCAGGTGAACAAGCAAGTGTATTGCATTGTATCTGTGTTTTCTTGGTAACGTTATCTCAGCCAACTTCTTCCTCTATAAAATGTAGCCAACATACCTAACATGTTGAGAACTGACAGAGGTAAAGTTCCATACCATGCATAATGCTTAGTCTAAAGCCAGTTTTATTCTACTCAATCAACTTCCATTTATCTATGCTGCATTCCCTGCTTATGATGAGGAGTGAATTCTGTGTGTAAAATCTTTCCGACTTGAAAGGGTACACAGGCTGAACAGAGCAATGCCTAGGAATCTTGCAGTTCTCCACAGAATTCTTAAAACTAATTGATAGACCTAAAAAAATCCTCCTCAAAATAAATCCAAATATTTCTGGCTTGCCACATAGATTCATGTGAAATGTACTTCCGGACTGTTGTTTCTGTGGAGTTGACCTCAACTCATGACAATTCCATGGGAGGAGAGTGGAGCAGATCCATAGGATTGTCTTGGTAACCATCTTAAAAATGAGCATTGGGGCTTTCCTTCCCTGGGACCGCTGGGTGGGTTCTCGTTGCAAGCATTTAAGTCACCAGTGGAGTCTGATGACTTTGTACCACTGCCAAACCCAAACTCACTGCCATCAAGTTCTTGCCAACTCACCATGAGCCAACTGGACAGGGTAGAACTGCATGTATGGTTCTCATGCAATTACAATTCTTTGCAGTAGTAGAAAGTCTCCCTGAGTAACTGGTGGTTTTAAACTGCAGGCCTTGCGCTTGGTTGCCCTATGCATAAGTTACTATATAGCCAAGGTTCCCTTGGCCCATCAAAGGACCTATAATACTAACAGGAAAAATAAATCTGTGTCATATTTAAACTCTATGAAATCAGGCCAGCTTGAACTGTGAGGTATGTTGGAAATGTCAATGAAATAGACATAGATGTTGGTGTCTGAGGTTCACACTCAGCAACCTAGGTTCATATCTGTGTCAGCCATTTATAACAATGACTCTTTTCACCCAAACATACCTACATGTACAGGGAATTTCCAAGATAGATATGTACTAGGACACTTTCTAAAAGCTAGTGTTTGGGGAGAAATTACATTCAAATTATTATTTAGACTTTATTTGCTACTGTAGCAATTATAAAACATGGCATTTATATTCCTCGATTATATATATATGCATAAAAACAATGTTTTTTTTACCTCCTGCTAAAGAGGGAGGAGCTAGGTTTTTAGTAACTCTGAGAAAAAGATATCTGATCACTTTTAAATGTTTTTATAAAGCATTGTATTTACAGAGATTAAGCTGAAAATACTAAACTAACGAGGCATTCTTCCAATACATTTGCCCAGAGAAAGCATACTTCAGAAGTTTGTAATGCAACAATTAACTTTCATTGTTTTTCTGCACATTGATCCTAGAATCTTAGTTGAAAAGATCTGAATGAGTCAGAAGCACCTGTGACTGCTAGAGAAAGTTAAAGCATGAAACACAAATTCAAACATTTCTATTGTTTTGCTGTTTGTAAACATGGTGTACAGGATAAGTTATTAAATATTGAGGAAATACTTAATGTATTATGTTTAAATATGAAAATATTGAGTATACAATCATATGAAATATGACATAAAAACTTCCTGAAAATTGAGATAAAAGGGTAATCATTGTACATCACACCATCAGCATTTTTACACAAAAGACAATGGTTGTTCAGAAACATGGCATTAATTGCATTTAATCTGCCCAGAAACTTAGTCAATAGAACCTCACTAATTGAATCCAAATTTCTGCCTACTGTTACATTTCTTTCTCATTTGGAGTGATGCATTTCAGATATAAGTTCTTCTTCAGGACAATTACTTGTCTGAAAGCTCCCAGACCTGTCAGGGGTTATTAGTGGCTATTGCTCACCATCTACTTATGCTTCAAACAAAATAGTGCTTCTGCCATGGATGTCTCTCCCTGAGAAGAGAAGAAAATTAATCTGCTGGTCTTATAAGAAATTATATATGTATATATATATATATATATATATAAATTAATCAACATAGAATGAAGCTGAAAATTTGAAATGCCACTTAGAAAATACAATTTTGAAAATAATGGTTGAAGATATTTGCATTGGTTTATTAAATAAAAGAAGTACCAGCTAAGGACCAAGAGCATCGTATTAGATACATGATTTTAAAAAGAAAAAAACCAAATATCTTGAGTCAGATATTTAGAATAGGTGTCAATGTGATCTTGTCAAATCTCTTAATGATTTGGAATCCATTTCCCTCACCTGGGACATTGAGAGTTTCCTCTCATAGAGCTGTTGAAAAAAACTCTAAAACATCTATGCAATCTACTTTGTAGAGTCTCATGAAATGAGTGCAAACAAGTAGCGTTAGTTTGTAACTCATACGGATTTACTTGAGCAACGGGAAAAATGCTCACTTGTGACATCGGCTCTGCAAACATACAAAAATTAGTTTTCTATCTGTGTGACGGTCAATCACTTGAAGGATATACATTCTCTGCACAACAGGAATCTTGGTGGCATTTGCAGGTCAGCAATTCAAGGCCCCCAGCAGCTGTGTGGGGACAAGACAAGGGTATCCTACCGCAACAAAGTGCATGACCCTGGGAACTCCTCAGATGGCTAGAAACAGAAATCATCTGGCTGGCAATGGCTTTGGTTTGGGGTTTCTTTCTACCAATCTCCTTGAAGACCCACCTGTGGAACCATCCGTGAAACTCAGTAGGTGTTCGCTAGCTGGGGAATCTCTGGGTAGAGAGGATGGGAGTAAACTTTAAAATTAAGGAGCTCTCTCCAAAAAGTGAATAGAATAGCAGCCATCCCCTTGTCCCACTGCCCGTTGTCTTGTGTTGTAGGCCCCTTCCAGACAGTCCCAACTCAGAGGGACCTGCCATTCCTGTGCCATCCTCACAATAGATCTTAGGGGTGACACGAACCGTGCAGCCACTGTATCGATCCATAGTTTCCCTCTTTTTTTTTTTTTTTTTTTGCTGCTCCACTATTTTACTCAGCATGATGAACTTCTCCAGGGACAGGACTCTCCTGCAAACAGGCCCAAAGAACATCTTCGAGGACTAAAAATCCCCAGAAGGCCCAACCTCGCAGTGATCTCCCAATAAATCTGTCATTGTCAAAGATATAACTAGCAAACAGAAATGACCTTCACAACATCTTTTCGAGGTGAAGTGTATTTCAAAACAAGTTATGAGAACAGCAAAAATCTTAGATTCTGAAATATTTCAAAAGTTTTCATTGAAAAAAAGAGGGGAAAGAGGCTAAAGAAAGGAAGGATTTATTGTATGCTTCCTCTGTTCCAAGCTGTGTTCATTTTCATCAGCTACCTCATTTAATCTGCAATCCAGAGGGACAGGTATCAACTTTCTCACAAGCTGCTTCAGGCACATAAAATTAAATAACAAAGGAAGCAACTAATAGTCAGATGGGTTGAAATTGTAATACTACTTCCTGAGAATAGACTTTTTAGAAGATAAAAGTGGTTTTTGTCAGGGTTTTCCCCCCTCAGCCCACTCTACAGTCAGGAGATTTCAAACCATGTAGCTTCAAGTTGAATTTTAAAGGGGGTAAAATGAAAGCTATTTCTGCCGGGAATGAAGTCACGGCTGATCCATTTTTAAAACTCCCTCTTCCCAAACCTTGTGCTCATTTTTGCTCCACGTCTTCATTTCTTACTCCATTTCACAAGCATCTCTACCTCATCACCCAGAGACGTTGAATAGTCTGAGGTTGAGGCAGCACCACACCATCTTTTGACCCAAATGTCTGAGGACAGTGTATCTTGACATACACTGCGATCAAGGGGACATTTTTCACATCTGAAGGGAAAAGGATGGGACTGAAAAAGCCATGGAGATTCACACCTTCCAAAAAGATATTAAAGTTCTTCCTGAGACACGTAGTGGAATTAGCGTGTAGAAGGTTAAAGGGAACGAACAAAGCCTAGTATTCCCAAGAAACCTTACTCTGCATTTGCTCTGTTCAGACGTCTCCCGCTCTCACACCTTCCCCGGCCATCTGCGTGGTGAGGACTCCCAAACCCCTAGAGGGTATGTCTCACTCTTCTGTGGGTGTCTCCTAGGGATGGCCAGATGGCAGCACACACTTATTCACTTCCCCCCAAACAATCAGCTTTCTGCTTTTCTTCGATCGTTTTTCTCCTCCAATTCTGCATTTTATGTCACTTAATGATATTATTTACTACCCTGACGTACAATCAAGAAATATCAGTGGCACTCTCCACATGTCTTTCTTGCTGCTTCGCATTTAGTCATCAAGGCTGCTTCATTTTAGGCATGGTTCCAGGATCTGACTTATTAGCTACTGCTGCAGCTACGATCCTAATTCCAGAGCAAGGCCCCATCAAACATTCTCCCCTAAACGAACCTATTGGCTGTAAGTTTTGGCTCTGCAATTCCAAGCTTGACACTGTTGCACAAAGGTCCTTATTTTCTGTGATATCCTAGCACACCACCATCTAAGATTTAATGGGAAAATAGATTTTCATTGTCTTCAAAGTCAAAACTTTGCTCCTCCAAGCTCCCAATTCACTCCCACCTTCATGTTCTGAAACACCTTGAGCTTCTGAAAACCCTTTTGCCCTTAGTTCACCTTGATTTTGCTGCATCAAATATTTGCGCCTGAAATGTACTGTTGATGATGATATCTCTATTTGCTCTTTATTTGTCTGTCAAGTATTTATTGTCTTAATTAAACTAGACTGTAATTCTCTGAAGTACCTACTGCTATAGTTTCTTTTCTCATTGATGAGAACAAACTGAGACAGAAGAAGAAGGTAAAGTGCATCACCTCAGGCCCAAAGACTGCTACATGGCAGACCTCAGAATTACATACTGTCTGGTGATCTGGAAAACCAACATTTTAAAATCTATCTGATCTCTTTTCCTGTAGCTGATAAAGTTTTATGTTCTAGTATAATGCTATCGTCTGTGTGAGAGTTCCATCTCGTTCACAAATATCATTAGTAATACTAATTTCTACTCAGAAAGTATTTCTCCCCTTTTTAAGATTTATTATGTTAAATCATCATTATTTGTTTGTTTGCTTTTATACTTTACCACAGTCCAGAGGTAGCACAGATGCTAAGCATTCCACCACGAACCCAAGGATTGGCAGTTAGAACTCACATGGAAGTGAGCACCTCAGAATGCAGGCTCAGGGATTTTTTCCTGAAAGATGAAGCTCTAAGAAACACCATGAAGAAACTCTACTTTCCATACATGGGCTGGCCCTGAATCTGATTTGACTGGATGACAATTAACGCCGGCATAACTTACCACATGAACGCTTGTAGAAAGATTTCAATCTTCTTTGGGTTATCAGAAATTGTCCAGATTTCTAGGTATAGAATGGGTAATCAATAAATATTCATTGAATTGAGTGAATTATGAACAAATAAAGGTTCATTTTCCTGCCTGCCCTGTCAGTTCCACTGACTACACATGTCATGCCTTTTCCTTTGTTCCCTAGTTCTGATCACAACCCATTGTTCTCCTATTTATTTAGATGTATAGTTTTTGTTACCATTTCTTGGCTTGTTTGTGTGTCATCCCCATCCCTGCATTTATTGAAAACTTGTGCTGTTGTTGGTAGTTGTCACCCCATAAGTTACAACTTACAGCTAACTTTTGTACAACAGAAGGAGACCGTGCAAGCCTCATAATAGATATTATATTTATTCCTTATTGTAAACACTGTGTCAACACCTCTGTTTGAGGGGCCCCATATTGTTTGCTTAACGCTCTATTTTATCAAGCATTGGAATCTTCATTAAGCACTACTTCTCCTGGAAGCATATGTAATAGTCAATATTCTTCACCAACATAATAATTCAAATATATTGCTTCTTTTCCAAGATCCCTTAAATATAATCTGTATTATACACTAGTATGATCATCTAGCTTATATTAAAATAAGTATAAGTATGTATGTAGCTTCATTTGCATACATGTACATGTATACATACAGGGGTCTTCAAATTTTCATGCAAAAATTAATGAAAAGATAATGACATTTCTCCACCAAAGTTTTGAAGGTCTCTGTATATGTATGTAGATGGCATATGCAGATATATGACAGCCATGGTGGTACATTTGCTTTGTGATAATCTGCTGATCTGAGCAGTTTGAAACTTCCTTAGCTAAATATGGAAGAAAGACCTGGGAATGTGTTTCCATAAAGAGTATGGGCAAGACAACCAGAAGAAGCAGTTCTACTTTGTAAAACAAGGGGTTAGCATGAGTTGAAATGAGCTCAACTTCTTCAGGTTAAGTCTCTCTCTCTCTCTCTCTCTCTCTCTCTCTCACACACACACACACACACACACATACACAACTCAAACCAGTTTAAGTAATAAGCTGGTGTTTGAACAAGAACACATAGTATAGAATTTGTCATTATGTCCCTGAAGAACCAGTCAACAGACACAAAGCATCATCAAATGCCCTGCTCCTCCCTCACCCTACACTAAACACAATCCTTGTCCCTCCTTCCAATGATTTCCCTCCTGGCACCACACCTTCCTCCCTGGATGTCCTTTTTTCCCAAGCATACTCCCTTTGGCTTCAAAGAACTGAGGAGAGTCCATCTCTTCCGCCCAAGGAATGCTTTCCCACCAAAAACTTGCTGGCAACTCCCTAGAAGTTTCTCCCGAAGAAATGACTCATGCTGGGGAGTGGAAGAATTCAGTCATTACACAATGCCAAATGATAGTTACAGTCTTTGGGGTAAGTAATAATTTGTCTTCCCTTCATTGTCTTACAGTGTTGGGATTATGGCCATTTTTGTATTTGTACATTCCCAGATATAGCTATCTCTATTTTAAGTTATGTGCATATTAATGGTGCTACAATGTGAGGATGGCGTTTATCAGACAGACATTTACATTAATAAGCTGGCTAGCTGGTGCAACAATCTTAGCTCTATTTCTGCAAAATGTGTACTGCTTTTGATTTCTGATTATGCTGTGATGGAATTATCAGTATAATTGGTGCCGAATAGCTTACCACACACAATATAATGCTATTCATTACAAATTTGCTTTTAGAATTTGAAGATGTCTTTTATATTAGCTCATTTAAATTTTATAAAAGTTATTTATTGATCATCTAAATAGTTACTCTCTTTATACATATATATGGTAACTTAGACATAGATTACCAAAGTCAGATAAAAAATAAAGAAAAGGGAGAAAGAGAAGACACAACTGGAGGGAATTATATAGAAAAAAGTGTGTGTGTGTGTGTGTGTGTGTGTGTGAGAGAGAGAGAGAGAGAGAATATAAGGGGAAATAATAAAGAAAATTGAAGTACCAGAATCACCCTTCATATAAACACAGAGTCAATATCTTTCTATGAGTGAAAGTCACGGGAAGAGCAAGACAATCTGCAGACTTCATTTACTCCCATCTTGCTTTTAAGGAGCAGGTGCAAGACCAGCTGGCTCTTGCCAACACTTGTTTAGCACACCATCATGGGAATGATTAAGTGTCTATCTTAATAACCTGCAGATAGTGGTAGTAAAGTAAAAATAATTGATGATAAACATCTTAAGAGGTTGAATTCTCTGTGTCTTTGTCCCTGAAATGCTGATGAAGAGAGACAGGATTTACACAGGCCGTTTGATTCCTGACATTTCCTACAGACACAGGCACTCTTTGCAAAGTGGAGACGCTCTCGCGCCCAGAGCACTGTGCCATCAGGCTTTTCAACCAGCCAGAGATTCAGTTGATGTTATTCATGGCATTTTCATGTAGGACATGTCTCCTCTCTAGGGCTACTAGGAAACATGGATTTCAAAATCACATAATTTATTTCGATACAATATGTAAGTACCTGTGTTATGCAATGTACTCAGAAGACTGTTTGGCATGTCATAAGCTCAGCACACAACTTGGCAGTGTTCACTATTCCCCCTTCTTGTCACCTATTCAGACAAGGCGTTGTAGTGTTGCACTGCAGTGAGAGCTACATTTGATGGCACGCGCTGAAATGGACCAAGAAGGATATTTGTGGCAGCTGCCCTTTTTCCAGAGCAAATCATAAATAATAATGTCAACCCTAGTGACATCAGTCATAATTGATTGAATGCCACCCAATTTTAGAAATGCATGCATCTGTTTTCCCCATTTCCACTTTCCCGGATACCTGTTTTCACTATCCCAGAATCTAAACCTGACCTGAATACCTAAAAAGTTCTACATAATAAGATCATTATACTATTTTTCTATCCTCACTTTGAGACATATGCTTCTTATTTTAAAGTATTTTAAAAAATTATTTTAGAAATCTGGCTTCCCATTTGCACATCTACCACTCAAAGCAGTAAACTAGAAGATATCTGGACAAAGTATCTCTTAAATGCCTGTAGAGTGACCACTCAACTTTCCACTAGCATCAAATGCTAAAAGCCAAAATTGTGTATTGGAAAATTTTTAACCTGAGATTGCAGAACAACCACAATCCTGATTTCCCTTGAAGACAGGTATTTCATTTCTAAGTGTTAGCACATTTATTAGTGTCCCTTTCTTTCCCCAGTGGGCTCCACTTTGGATACTAGAAGAACCCTGGTGCTGTAGTGGTTGTGCATTCAAAGGCACCAGCTGTTCTACAACAGGAAGACTGGGCTTTGCACTCCAGTATAAAGGGATCTTCTGAGCAGGCTCGCTGTGAGTCAGCATTGACTGGATCACAGTGTGTTTGCAGAGGTTTGGACAATATAAGCTCATTCTAATAAGAGTAAACCTAAAGTATATTATTTTGAAATGACTGGCAGGAATCAAGCCAAAGTAGGTCTAGTCATTGTTTTGCAACGAAGTTCGAAATGTTCAAAAAACATTTTTTTGTAACTGTGTTCAGGTAATTGAAATTGATTTAGGTATTCATAAGCATCAGTTATCTGGAAATTCACTTCAGTGGAAGATTCTACACACAGGAGTTGTTATATTAATAAAAGTTTACTGTAATATGTTCAGATTTGGCTATAATTCTTATTAATATTTCATGATTGTAATTTTAGGCAAGTTTTATTTCTTACTTGGCCTCAATATGTCATTTTCTACCCTCATGTCCTTTTCTGTTGTAATTTCTGATCATAATCTTTCATGTGGTTCTGGGATGTAGATTTATCCTCTGATCACTTCATCATTGTCTAATACCGAGTGAAATAGGTTCATCTAGGCTCCTGTCTAACAGAAGGCCAGCATATTGTTGCTTTTCTATACTGTTGCATTATAATGGCAAAAACACAAGCTATTTTGGAGGGAAAATCGCTAATCTAACTTCCCATCTGGGTTCCAGGGAACATTATCCAGAAGCATTTCCAAAGGAAATGCTAAGTAACTTCACTGGTGAGCAGGGTTGACTTCAGCTTGATCATATTAGTTTCATTTCTTTTTCTGTCACTTTTCTTTCTTTTTTTTTTTGCTTCAAGTACTTTAAATATCCAATTAGGATACAATTTATGGTTTGTTGAAATATTCTTGTTTAACTGCCTTCCCTCTGTTTCATCTAAAATGTTATATATGGCTTCACTTAATGCTTTTCAGTGAGAAGACTCCAAGTTTTTCACAAGCACAAATCTGAAGTCTCACTCAGGATTATTTTTAGCAAGCTAAGAATGCCTGTGGGTTCCCCATCCACATGTAGAAACCAGCATAGTGTGGAGTTCTTCCTAGCTCCAACAAGAGAACCAGCAAAAGTCAACATGTGCCTTTTCCTGCTTATGTTACAAGATTGTCTTTTTGAAAGATAAGGTTGACTGGTGATCTGCAAGAGTAGCTTCAATCTGCATTCAAAGGTGGTTGTAGGCACTACCCTGGAAGATTTTGAATCATAGATTCAGAAAGTCTGAGGATTTTTGGAAAGTTGAGTTTTATTCTACTCGTTCTTCCATTATTTCTAGGACTTTGCATGATTTCCCTCCTCAAAGGGTCTGTAGCTGAAGCAAGACACCATGCAATTCTACTGGTTTTAGATGAGAAGGAATTTTGGTTCTTGTGGGCCCAAATTTTAGTCATATGGATTACATTTCTCTCTGAGGCCTTGATTTCCTTCATTCTTTTTGGCATCTTGTAATTAGAGACAAGTAGTTGTATCTTAGATGAACTCCTGCAAGCTTTTAAGACCCCCCAGATACTACTCACCAAACTAGGGCTTACAATATTATCTTTGTAAATTGTGTTATGCTATTTGACTAAACTGAGCCTGAAACCTAAGGGGAAGCCTTCTTATATTGTAAGCCAACATTATGAGTTATTTGGCAATATCTAGAAAGTCATTGTAGTGATACCTACTATAAGGTTTATTTTGTATGTGAATGTATATGCAACTCAAACAAGTATACACACCTCATGCACACTAAAGATATACCTCTTCCACTTGTCTATCGTTTTGTCATAATAAGGTTGTTTGCAGATAATTGCATGGTTCACTGTGCTTGGAATGACAAATTGAAGAGGAGTGACATGGCATTCACTGTGAAAAAGAATATTTCAAGATTTATATTGAAGTACAATGCTATCTGTGATTGGATATTAGACATAAGTCTATACAGATAACAAATCAATATGATTATTATTCAAATTCCACACTAATCACTAATGGCAATGATAAAGAAAAGGAAGAAGTCCACCAACTTCTTCCCTTGGAAATTAACTAAACATTCAATCAAGATGTATTGAAAACTACAGGTAGGTGGAATGTGAATGTTAGGAAAAAAACAAAAAACAAAACGTAGGTCAGAAAATGTAGCTTTGTCGAAAGAAAGTTAGAAATCACAGTAGAAAATTTTGAAACACCCACCATGTCCAACTTTTCAGTGCAAAAACTCCTTTTCAGAAACATAAATTGTGAGTCAATGCAAGAACTTTGCCAGATGAAGGAATCAAATATATCTATGGGAAAAGATGATAGAGAAATTCAATGTCATCAGTCAAAACAAACTTTGCCATAAATGTTGAACACACTATAACTGTTTTCATATGCAGATTCTGATGAAGTTGAAGAAATCTTAAACAAGTCCCTGAAGGCAAAATACAAACTTGAGTACATTCTTCCTGATGTTAGAAGTTTGATATACTACTAGACAAAGACCCAGCAAATCGTGGGATGAAAGCCAGAAGATCATATGTGAAGATCCCAAAAGTTATTCGCAAGACAAGACAAAGAAGGCTGCAAGGAATGCCAGGGGAGACCTGACCTGTCCTCTTTAATGTAGAGCAGTTAAAGGAAATGTAAGTCATGGTAGAGAAAAAGAGAAGATACTCAAGGGCGGATTGAGATGACAAAGTCAATAATTATATTAAAATGTATTAGAAAACCATTAAATGCAAATCACACATTTCATTTCACAAGCTGAAAGAGCTAAATAAGGCTTCCAATCAGTGGAATGGTGAGTAATTCATGGGGAAATTGTTGAACAGTCATGCAAAGGACCACAAGAACAGAGGTTCTCAACCTGGGGATCATGACCCCTTTGTGGGTCAAATAAGCAAAGATTGAGAATCATAGCACTAGAAAGGACATCCCTAGTGTCACTGTGCCATAAAGAACAGTTCAAGAGGAAGCAGAAGACTGAGAACTGGTCAATTAAGAAAAGAAGTCCAAACTGCACACTAAAGACACTATGAAAAAAACTAGACTCCAAAAATGCACAGATTTCTAATTGAAATATTTCAATAAATTGATGCACCTTTAAAAGCTTTCACTCATTTATGCAAAAAAAAATTAGAAGAAATGTTCTAGTCAGTTGACAGAAGGGATTTCATATTAGGGCCCATTCCAAAAAACAGGGGCTGAGCAGATGGGGAAAACCCGACTCACTGCCATGGAGCCAGCACTGACCCAAAGTGCCGCTGGAGTTTCTAAGCTTAACTGTGGAGGGGATATAAAGGCCCATCTCTCCCCTGAGAAAGGGACTGATGGTTTTGAACTGCAGACTGCAGCCCAGCTCATAAACATTGTGCCACCAGGGCTTCGAAATAATCAATTAGAGAATAGTATTAATTTTTCAGGCAGGCAAAATTCAATTGAAGATAATTCAACAATGGATGCAGCAGTATCTTTACAGGAAGCAGACAGAAATTCCTGATGAATTCAGAAGAGGACATGAAATAAGCGATATAATGATATTACTCATAGTACTTATGGAAGATCAAGCATGACTAAAAGCAAAAAAGACCAGGGGAATGCTTATTTGTGTTTTTTGGATTTGCAAAGTCATTCACCTGCATGTGCATGACAGAGCTATAGTTACATGTTAAGTTGACTTTTCTAGTGAAGCAAAACCAATGATGTTTTTGTGTGTATACATCCCGAGACATATGTCAAGGGATAGCTTGCAGATTTGTTGTCACTAAATCCAGTCCAGTTCAAGTTAAGTCCTGACTCAAGTAACTATGGAAGTTGATGAGCAGGAAGCAGGGTGACAAACGGACCACAGAATGGTTGTTGCAGAAGCAAATCAATTCAAGGTCAACCAAACAACACCACTTTCAGTTGATGGCTCCTTGAATAAGCAGTCTCCAACAACAAGAGGAGAAATCAAACACAGGATTGAGCAACAGAGAAAGGAAAGGGGTGAAGAGAACCCAACTGTGCTTCATCTATTCACATCCTCAAGGAGGTGTCCTTAGGTTGGGACCTGATTCAAATGTAGGCCTCCAACCCAATATTCACTCAAGAGTATTTATTAACATAGACCCTGATCATCATAACCCATCTCCTACCGCCTTAACCCTATTCATAGCTCTTTAACTCTACATAATTTCCCAACAAAGTCAATGGTCTGGTACTTCCACTTGATTTAGTGTAAGCCAGCTTGTAGTTCAATACCCTAGCAAACTAAATAACAAAACCTATTAGATCCTCTCATAATGTCTAGTTGAAGCATTAAATGGAGGATCTGTACTGACTGGGTTCATATAGATTACTCAGATTGATCCAAGTTTATGGCCCTTGCACTTTTATCCCAAACTTTAATAATCATTTCCACACATATTCTCAAGGTTTCTGTCTGTACACTTAGACACACTTTTTTTCCTTTGTCACCATATAGACCCTACATTTGATGACGACTCACTGTAAATTAAGTCTAGTTATAGGTCCACAGGTAACAATAGCATGGAGGGTGTTCACTGGGAACCCAGAACATCATTTTGGAAGGCATCTGCCTTAGATCATGTTTCAGACACCCTTCCAAGTGCTGTTTCAGTGTGCATAGTTGGGATAACCCCTTCAAATATGCTTTTGTTAAGTGATCTGGGTCAGGTGCCTCTTCCCTATCGACGTGAGATCTTTGCTCTTCAGCACTTCAAGGCGGTATTATGCAGTTGGGTGGGTATCCAATTCAGTGTTGCTGTTATGAAGTGCAATAAAGTCCGTTCCAACTCATAGCGTCCCTATACACAACAGACCAAAGCACTGCCCAAGCCCGCATCATCCACACTTGCTTGAACTTACAGCTGCAGCCACAGTGCCAATCTGTCTTTGTCACCAGCCCTCCAATTTACCTGGGCAAAGGCTGGTCCCTTCTGACAACAAGTTCAAAGCATGGAAGACAGAGTCTTGCTCCACTGGTAAGGATTTATGCTCTCCTTGAGATTCGCAGAGACAGCCCACGGCACAGTTCCCCCCACCCTTTAGGTTCTCAAAAGATGGAAATCAACTCCAGAGAACTGAGGGAAGTTTGAAAGGCTAAAGACTGTGAGCATCTTTTCATGGTTTTGTTGGTCACCTGTATGCCTACTTCAGTGAAATATATGTCTTTTGTTTATATTTGACTAGATTGTTGGTTTTGCTAACGAGTTGCAAAAGGTTTTGATATGTTTTAGAGATTAGGCCCTTATCAGATGTGTCTTTGTAAAAGATTTCCACTTCCAGAACATAGATTCTTTTTTTAACTCTTTGAGTAAACTTTTTTGATGAGCATAAAGGTCTAATTTTTAGCGTGTTTCAGTTATATGATTTGTCTTTCAGTTTGTGAATTTTTAACTTGTTTAAAGACCATTTGTGCTACTGATGAGCAGCACTAGTTTTGATACCATGCTCTCTTCCAGAAACATTATTGGTATCGTGTTAATTTAAAGGTCTTGCAGCCATTGTAAAGCAGTTTGGAAATCTTGTGAGGTAGGGATTTTGAATCGTTTATCTCCATAAGGTTGTCTCATTTTCCTAGCACCATTCTTTGAACTGCTTAGAGTTTCTTAAATCGGATCCCCTGTTGCACAATATCTGCCCCTTGATGGATGGATTCACGGTGGGGTTCTCAACGTGATTCCAATGCTTGATGCTTCTCTCAGTGACCCTTCACCAGGCCATTTTGATGACTCTGGAAAGTGGGTTATCACCTAATTTGTTATTTTGCTTTAATATTGGTTTAGCTATTGAAGGATGATGTACATTCAATGTAAATTGGAAGTTAGAATTTTTCTCATTAAAAAGAATATTGTTAATATTTGAAATTGAATTGCATTATATACATAACCATATAATATATACCTGTGTATATAATGCTTTTGGTTAAATTGATATTTTCCTACATTCCTTGAACATAGAATATTCTACATTTTTGTAGCTGTTTTTGAGGAATGTCTGTGTATGGTGTGTATATATAACATATGATCTATAATTTATAACATATATGCTACATAGTGTTTCTTTTTGTAGATATCTTTGACATCTCCGCTGTGGTTGCTGGTGCTAGGTGCTGTTGCCTTGGTTCTGTCTGCCCCATTGCAACTCTATGGACCACCAAAGGAAACGCTTCCCAGTCCGGCACCATCCTCCCAATTAGTCTTAGATTTATTTCAAAGTCCTTTATACTTTCAGGTAGCGACTGTAAATGCTGTTATCATGTTCCTGATTTCTTTCTCAGACTCCTCCCTGCTACTGTAGAAGATCTCAACTGACTTTTGCATGTCTTATTGTCCCTTTCATGTCCCTTTACATGTCTTGTTGTCTGGGCCCTGCCGCTTGTTTCACTCACTGTCCTATGGGGTTTTCTCTGCCTGGACTGTAACATCTGCAACTCAAAGAATTGTAGCTTCCTCCTTTCCACTCTAGACTCCCTTCCTTTCCTGGGTGTTTCTCATTGCCCTTTATTGGTTTAAAGAACACTTTGATTTGTTCTCTTTCCCAACAGAGCATGCTCTTCATCTTTCTCCATCAAGAGTAACATTGGTCGTTGGGTTTACATACTTAATCTTAATGTTAAAAGTTTCCCTTTATTTCTATTATACCAAGAGTCTGTATTAGGTCAGGTGGTCCTTATGCCATGTATTACTGGGAAAGGATTTCTACATCTTTATTTTACTCACTTGCTTAAATTCCCCTCTTCCTGTTTCTTCATAGTATTTGTAATTCTTTGCTATCTCACAGCCTTATATAAGTGGAGAAAGTCTGCAAGAGACTGGTCTGGGATGTATGTTGCAGACATTGGATGAGGGCGTTCAAGTCAGCTGCCTGGTAGAGGTGCAGCTGGCACCTGCCAGGGTGGACTGACATCACTGGTGAGGTGATGCATCTATCCACTGGGCATCAAAATGAGCATCCTGGGAATGGTTTTACTGGTCATGGGGTCGAGGAGAGTGTGTGCTCCTTTAGTGGCTAGTAGACTCAGGCTGGTTCCTGAGTGCATGGCATGGAAACTCATGCCAATAGCTGTTGAGTGGGCAGGGAAACACAGGGATAGTCTGGTAGAAGGAGAAAACATGCCATGGTGAGTCTGGCTGTACAGATTGGCAAAAGCAGTCGTAATCCTCAGTTGGCAGGTCTGCTGGTGCAGGAGCATGCACTGGGAGTGGCCAGCGGGTGTGGTATGAATGGGTTGAAGCAGGTACAAGTTTGATAGCACATGACTGAGAGTTGCCGGTCAGCAGTTCAGTGAGATGAAAGGGCCGGGCTCTAGCACGGGTCCATTTGTTGCAGGGAAGGCATGTTTCTTACTGTCTGGCAGGTGCACTAATATATTACAAATTGTAAGGAGGGTACAATCAGGTGTGAAAACTCTAGATGTCATGCTCACGAGCCTCTACTGTGCTCGCACCAGCCACCCTCACTCCCCAGATAGACACTCACTTATGAGAAGTTCTGTCCATTTTCTGGCTCCCTCCCTGGCATGTGGCACGAAGATCCCACAAGGGATTAGTTGCTCATTTCCCAGACCCTTTTCTGCTCAGTCTAACTCATGTCCTGCTCACTGTGGTTCACGATGTCCATGCAGGATCTCTGTCTCCTCCAGGCTGCAATTTTGTGAAGTTCCTTTCTGTATTCTTCACCCTGGACCACTCTCCCTTCTGCTGCTTGGTGTTCAGATAGTCATGGTGTTCCAGGTCAGGAGGCAGGGTGCCTACAGCCTGGAAGTCTCCGTGTGCTCTGATTTCATTCCCTTTTCTTCATTGCTTGGCCCAATCCTTCACCCTTCTGGGTCATTCGGGGTGCTCAAATTGTCATCTCTTTCCATTTCGTTTGGTTTTTCAGGCTTTTTGCTGTATGGAATGGCAGGATTTGTGTAACTAAATGCCATTGTGGGCCAACACCTTCAACAAACACACTGAAGGACTTTTAAATTTAAAATTGTTACTGATGAAAAAGTTAAAAACCAAAGGAAACACTCTGGGATAGACAGTGAACAAAAGATTGTAGTGAGCATGCATTTGTATTGAGCCATTCCATTTGATTCCCTTAGCCTGGGTGCTTCCTACAATTGTCCACTTTGTAGGATAAGGAGCTGGAGAAATAATCTGGGAATTAGATAACCTCCTTAAATCCAACTAAGTTTCAGAGCTCATATTTGAATCAAAGCTTATCTGTAATAAAATGTCACACTTTGTAGACCAGTGGTTCTCAACCTTCCTGTTGCTGCAACCCTTTCATACACTTCCTTATGTTGTGGTGCCTGTGTCAGTTTGGGCAGACCAGAGGAACAAATTCATAGACACAGAGATGGATAAAAGGAAAAGGTTTATATACAATAGGAATGGGAAATTGAGAAAGCATCCCATCCCAGTCCAGTTCAAAGCCATAAGTCTGATATTAACCCATATGCCCTATATCAGTCTATAAAGTCTCCTTCTGACTCACGAAGTCACAAGCCAGTGGGTGCAGAGTCCCGACCCCAGCAAGGGTCCCCTCATGTATCCTCATTTCCAGGGCTCAGGGTCCATCAACAACATCCAGTGGTGATAGAAGCAACTTAGGGCTTTCAGGGGTCTTCCCATGACTTCTCTAGCTTCAGAGGTCTGATTCCATAAGGCCACGTCCGTATGGCTTCTCTTCCAGCTCCTGCAGCACCTCAGACACTGCCATCTTGTCTTTTCCATAAGTCCTTATCTCTGAGACTAAATCCCAAACAACTAGAGAGATAGCTTCTCATCTCTATGAAGGAAATATCGTGAGATTTCCCAGAAGTCTCAGGAGAAAGCCATGCCCACACGGAGGCCTCATTGGCTGCTCAATGACTATCTCTAGATTAACAAGCTAGACTTCACCCCTACATCTCAATCATGAAATTAACATAAGCACATGATTGCCACATGCCCCACCCCCAAACATATAATTATTTTTGTTGCTACTTCATAACTGCAATTTTGCAACTGTTATGAATTGGGTGACCCCAAGGGTTCACTGCGACCCTAAGATCGAGAATCGCTGCTTTAGATTATACTTCATGGCCTTTAGAATGAGAAACTGGGTTTCAAACTAATGATATCTTTATGCCAAGCACAATTGAGGGTTAAGAAAATAAGAACCCAGTCATGATAAAGAGGCAAAAGGAATATGAAAATAATTACGAATAATATAGGTGATTAGGCAGACTAGGTAGGTACTAAAATATTAAATACATGATTTTAAAATGATATCTTAAAGCTTCTTAGGGTTTAACAAGAAATATTGGTTAAGTGTACTTATTTGATCGGCTATTACACAATAGGTAACAATAGCCTTACATGATAATGCAACAAAGGAAATGGTAGTCATTTAATGGAGCCCCAGGCAATACTTGCTTTGTTATGCTGCAGCTGTTGAACAGGAACAAGCAGGACTGTTACTCTCACAACCTTGCAAGTCCTGTCCTGGGCCATTGTGCACAGTCTCTTGATCATAATCCATAAATCCATCTCTGTGTCAATTAGCACAGTGCACTCACCTCTCCCCTACTATGGACAGAGGGATTGTTTAGAGATGGCAGTGTAGCCTATGTTGACTCTATCAGAATGAAATGATCATACTGATCCTTTTATTTACACAATTCATTTATTTCTTATTACTGTTTAAGACACCTGGTGTTTCCTTAAAATCATATAGAAAATAAGGTTAAAGTACGTTTCAAAGTGTCAACATTAAGGATAAGGGGTAGTATACCCCTTTTTTCTATATCTGAGATATAATTTTGGGAATATGTTTTTAAAAATTAATCATAACATCAAGTTACACTGGGGTATACATGCTTCAACATATGTTTCAATTACTCACTAATTTAAATTGTATAGTAATCATATAATACAAATGCTGAGATAAGGTAGGAGAGTGGCAGAGTGATAAATTAATTTATCGAAGGCTGTTGAACCAACAAGGTGAGAGAGGTAGACTAAAACCCAAGGAGTCTGATTTTGTGCTTTGCAATTTGATTGATCACATATTCAATACTTTTCCCTTTAGTGCTCTTTCTAGGTTAGTGGCCTACCTTTATCTCATAAAGTTTTGTCAATCTGATTTACCGGACTGGGATGTCGGCGCTGACCTGATAGTTTATGATTGGGACAACCCATCCGTTCAGACATGAAGGAAAATTCCAGCACTTAGGCTGAGTGTGGCATCCAGAATGAATGACAGAGGCATGTATTTAGGGCAGAGAAGTAAGGACTTAGGAGACAAGGAGGCTGTAAAATAAATGCAATGTGCTGTTTGGATAAGTGTTCTCAAAACAGGAGGTATGGGTATCTCTACAATAGGGGTGCAACTGCACTCCCGAGGCATAATACAAGGTTTTTCTCAAGTTCCAAAGAAAGACCGCAAACAAGAGAAAAGTAGCTAACACTGTGGTGGTGGTGGTGGTGGTGGTGGTGGTGGTGGTGGTGGTGGTGGTGGTGGTGATTTCTTGCCATTCCCATACAGCAGAGAACAAAGAAAGCAAAGGAGGCTCAAGACAGGGGAACAAGAGAATACTACTTCAAGTGGAGGCTGAAAGTCTGAATGAAGTTAGGATTCAAATTACTAAAATAATTTCTTGAGCTCCGAGAATGTTAGTATGAAGATTAATCAATCTGAGCTGCTATTACAGGATGCACTTACCCAGAAATGGACTGGAGACCAAGCCGAGCCTCTGTCAGTGTGCTGAGGGTGCAGAGTCCGGGGGTTGGGGGAGTGAGCATGGAGCTGGGAAGTGCCAGCATTTCTTGTTCTCCAGTGTCTTTCTCACAGTGCAGGTCCTTTTGCCTTTTATCTCCCCAGAGTCTGTACTCAATAGGGATAGAGATATCCTATTTAGATGGATTTGGTACACGATAAGTCAAAAGAATAGGGTAATTATTCACCCTTTTTGAAAGAAGAATACATTTCTCACTGAGATGTTTTTTAGCTAGAAATATGTTGGATTGCATTCCTTTCACCTTGACACCCACATTTCATATCCAAGTATCAAATGAAAGGAGAATGGATAAGGGGGCATCTTGTCATCACATTGATTCCTAAGAGAACACTTGAATACAGATAGCGTAGTGATTGTTTGGCCATATCTTCAGTCAATATCGCTCTAGGGATGGAATTACCAAGAAAGCTTCATTTTAAACAAGCTGATAAACTAGCAACAGCCTCGACCCTCATACACCTGAGGAGCAAGTAAATTTTTTAAGTGACCAGATTTTAAGTGGGACACCATTGATGGGGGGTGAGGTTCTTGATTAAAAGTTTGATCTGGTCTGTATGGAGCAACAAAACTTTTCATACAATGCAAAAATAGTATTGGGCTTTTTTTTGTGGCATCACTGCCCTGGTGGGATTAGGAAGTCCAGCCTTGACAAGAATAGTATTGTAATATATTTATTTTAATTTTAAAACTCTGTGAGACGTTGCTAAATTGTTAAAAAGCAGGACATCTGGTCACCTTATCATAGTCTCCAGAACAAGTGTGAGTTGCTGTGGAATATACTTGGCACACAAGGGTAGGAAGGGCACAGCATTATTAAAAATCAAGGCAAGGTTTCCAAATCTGTATTATTCTCCATCCATGGTTTCCTGGAGCCTTGCATAAGATATTATAGTTGGAGATGTACAGACTGTCTAAAATTACATCAATAGTTAGGAATTCTTCACACATTCAAATATAACTAGCACAATCAAACCGTGATTTCACAGATATTCTTGTAGAACCTAGGCAGAAAATCCTGTGCTTCCCTTATTTAACAACAGGAAAATCTTTTAAAAATGCTTTTAAAGTAAAACCGATCAAAATGAATCTTTGGGGCTTTTGAGAAATGGGTTTTCATGGTAATGATTTTGAGGATTGGCTTTGGTTCTGGCTTTTCCACCATGGGTTTTTTCCATATTCTTTCCTTTAAATAGGTCTTCATTGCATTATTGGTTGTAATGTATATTAGAAAAATTTTCTTTCTGGCAGAGAGGGGGACACTTATGGATGGCTGCTGGTAAAGTCCCTTAAATGACTAGAGAATCAACTTTTTCCACATTACCTGATTTTCTAGATCTTTCTTTATATGTTGTTCTTACTTTCCACAACCACCACCCCCCTACTTAGCTTCTTCCTTTGATCAATGAAAGACCCTAGTGAACATTAATTACCACTATTCTCTTGTTTGCACTTTTAAAAAATAACATAATTTACATCTTCTGTAGGGTTTTACTTGGTCTTCTATTAATAAAATACAATATTGATATTTCATTTGAAGCCATTTTAATAAAAAGAAATTTATATACTTCAAATGCTGAACAGAGTATGCAAAAACATCATTGTTTTAAGGAGACATGGGAAATATGTTACTATGGTTTGTTTTAAGGAGACATGGGAAATATGTTACAATGGTATGCTAATTGGTGTTAAAACACTAATCATTGATCTGATGGGGAGAAGAATTGATTGCAAGTAAGAAAAACCAGCACAAAAAGTTAACAGTAATCTAAATTGGGGCCCTTTAAGTCCATCTTCTAAACAAGTTACTTTCAAAATACAGTCTCAGATTTGTGATTCACAAACTAGTGCTGTGGACTGTTGATGCTTTTGTCTCTTTTAAGATTAGTCATTTGCTTATGATGTTTAATAAAAACCAGATGCACGCTCATTAACTCCTCATCAAAATTAATGTTTCTTTTCTGTTTAACTTCAACCACCTCATAGTTCACCGCTTTCTCTGTTGCACCAATTGGGTGACTGTTGCCCGTAGACTAGGTGGGAATGATCATGATGGACTTAAGCTCACAAGGCTGAAGAGCACACAAAACCAAGAAATGGAAACCGACTTGAAAATTTTGTCAAAAAATAAGGAAAAGTGAGGTATCCCTCTAATTTGCTTTATTCAATTTAGATGTTAAACTTTTCTCACTACTTTTCCAAAAATGATGAGAAGAAATGGAGACCTCAGGGAGTGCACCAAAACTGATAACTTAATACCTGACTTCCTGCATGTCTTTCCTTCCCACCGCCTAATCAGCTTTTCATCCTTCTCATATTCCTGTTATTCATTCCTTCAATAGCCTTCCTGCTCACCAGTTTATCTTCTAGCTGCATAATTTCTCCTGCCATTTAATCATTTTATGTTAATTGAACTCCAATACCAAAAGCATACTTAAATTCTCAGGCACCACCAAACTGCCATGCTTCTGTTGCCGTTGCTACCAAGTACAATGAATTAGAAAGTACTGAGTGTACATCAGATTCTACTAAAATGGATTGTCTGAGATCCTTTGTATGTCAATGAGATTGCTCATAAATAAAAACATAGATTAATATAGATAATTTGTTAATTTCTAAATGCTTCTTTTTGTCGCACTGTTTGTGGCTTAACTAAAAATAAGGGAAAGCTGCATATGGCTGTATGATAAGACAGGCTTTCCAGTGAAAATAAGCCCTTCATACTTCTTTTCTCTGTACAACTCTACTGTGGAAAAAATGTTGAAATGAGGAATTTCACAGGACTCTGGGCAGCTACCTATTGGCCTCAGAGGGCAGTTGGAGTGCTCATTAATGAAATCCACATATTAATAATATTCAAGATGTTTTGTGAGTCATTCTTTCCTTTGAGTTAATAGTCACCTTTAACACTTAATCCTGTATTGTGGATATTTATTGGGGCAAATTCCTGATTCCCTATTAACCTCTCACTGACATGTGCTAGGACATTTAAAAAAATGAATAGTACTGGTAAATGTTTGAAATGTCAATAAATTCCTGATACTTGGTGTTTGTTGATACATAATAAATAAAAACCTTTAGAAATAAGTGTGTATGATAACAGAAAAAGGGCAGGGAGGGAATCAGAGAGGAATCAGAGTTACTGCTAAGGGGCATTGCGTTTCAATTATGGGTGAGCAAAAAAATAAGAAATGGAGACTAATACTGGTGACTCAACATAGTAAACATAATTCATCACTGGACTGTGCACATAAAAGTGGCTGAATCTGGGCAGAGTCCCTGTGGCATAGTGGTTGTGCGTGGGACTGTGGCCCATTAGGATGGAAGTTCAATTCCCGCAGCAGCTTCACAGGAGCAATAGGCTGGGCCTCCTACTCCCACCACCAGAGGGCAGTGATGCCACCCCCCCAAAAAAAGTGGCTGAATGTCAATATTTTCTTACATATAAATTACTACAATTATTTTTTTCTTTAAAGATAAGACATCTCAACTTACTCTCTTCTCTGCTTAATGTATGGAATACTGAACACCCAGTTGTTCACTGGAGACAAAATCAAGTCAACCTGGCAGAAGCTGAGCAGAGGAAACACTGCCCTCTTTCTGCCCCTCAGGGCAGCAGCTTCCTTCATCTAGGCATGCGGCAAAACACCTTCTCAAATGATCAAACATGATCTCCCAAAGAGAAAACAGCCCTATTCCTCAGGGAGCCCAAGGGCAGAAGCCAGGAAGCGAGAGGTTTTCTACCCAGATCAAAATATTGTGGCAAGTAGACCTTCTGCGACAAGACGCACCCTATTTCAATACCTATTTTGTTCTCCAGGTACGTTTTGAGCAACTCTTTTAGATTGGATCAACACTGCAGTAAGAATTGGGCATCTGGTCTACCCATCATTGCGATACATTTTCTAGATGGGAAATCTCTGTGACATATTGGCAATTATCAACCTCATTTCGGCCTATGCTATATCATGTCTAAAAATAATGAAGAGAATGCTACCCAACTCTCATTTTTATCATTTTATAGATGGACTTCAAAAATTAAACAGGTTAGCTTAGTAGGGATCCAAACCCTTTCATCCCTCTACCTTTAAATCTCAACATTCAACTTACTGGAACCTTACATATAAAGATGCACCAAACCAACCACAGGATGAATAAACCTTCAAATGAATGATCACTCCCACAGCAACTAAAAGGACTTCTTTTTTCCCTAAGAGTCTTAACTCGCTAGAAGAATGCGTTACGGTTCCCCTCCAATCACTACAGAGACATTAGAATGCATGTTATTCATCCTCACACTTGAAACCTTGGTACTCTGGAGAGGATGCAACTGAGACCCAGAGAAGTTCACGGACTTGCCAGAAATTACAGTGACAAGAAGCAGCAGAACCGGGACCAAAGCTTTTGTCTCTTCTTCCCCCACCCCCCGCCCCCAAAGAGCATCTGCTCAGTGGATCTAGCTTCCTGCCCAATTAAAGGGCAGATGGGGAGGGGAAATAATTGCATATAAGCTAATCCCCACCTTTGCCTGTACCCTTCCTTTACATGCATGAAGCTGTGCCTGGATGTGTGGCTTATTCCACAGCTGTCAGATGAATCAAAGGCCCACATGCGAAATGCAGCACTCAGAAGCGTTATGTGATGTGGTTTTGTAACACTTGCTAGAGGACTTTCGATCTGTGAAATAATGAATGGAGTGCACTGGGAACTAAGAATAGTATTTTCATGTGTTGCAAATGCAATCCTGCCAAGGGAGTCGGGGGGGTGGGGCGGGGGCTAGTTTCAACTCATTTAAAAGCAGACGTTGGCCGCATAAGGCAGACTGGGGTATCTACCAAATGAGAACTTGGTACCATCTTATACCACCTTGTATTTCTGTAATAGATGTTGTGGGTCCTGTGTCTGTTCTTTGCCTGACCAAACCGTGTGTCAGAGAACACCCCAGGAGGGAAAGTGAAGCTGGAGGGAGCAATGGATGTGTCTGAGGACACAGGTATTGCCTGGGTCAGGAAAAGGCTCTAGTTACAAGTCTGTTTCTTTTTGGAAAATGGAACTAGAGAGGAGCTGGGTCACATCATAAATTAGTGCCCCCAGGGCGCAAGGGGCGTGATTTCTTAAGCAACAAACACAGAACAAGACCAGATTTTGATTCCATTGCCACATTGCTACCCCTGTAGCAGAGTGAAGCCTTGAAATTGGGCTCATAAGTGGCCTAATTGTCCTTATTATTATTTTCATTATAGGGCTCTAAGGGTCTATTGGGGGTAAGTCTGAGTAAACTGTTCAACTCTATGAGCACCACAGTTGGGTATGATTCCAAGCCCCAGATCAAACCCACTGCCACTGAGCTGATTCTAATTCATAGCAGCCCTAGAAGACAAAGTAACAATGCCCTCAACTGAGCCTTTTTGGAAGAAAGCTGGAAATCTTTGACTTTCTGACTTGCTGGTGAGTTTTAATCAGCAACTCTTCAGTTAGCAACTGAGCCACTTTGACTGGACAACTCTTACTACTTTGCAACAAAGGCTATTAAAGACCAAAAAAATTCCTCAATATTATGTGCTTGTTATTCCTCAGCAAAATCAATGCCAAGATTAGCTGCTGATAGTCATACCTCAGTAAGAGCACACACATGCTTCAAATTCCACAGAAAATAACCATTAGTGCTACCTTTTGAAGAGAGATTCCATAGAATAGTATAATCATGGACCCTGAAGTAAGCAGAAACACTACTTGAATCTAGGAACTTTCTTAGATCTACTCTGCTTGAGAATCCACTCAAAGGCAAATATACCATACCTTGGACTTAAATCTACATAAAACATTAAGGTAAATAAAATTTTCTTTTCTCTTTCATGTTTCAGGAAAATGGTAGCTTTGGTTATGTGTGAAATATATTTTTCATAATTGTGTTAAGGAAAAAATCATCAATTGTCATTTGCGCACTCTAGGAAGATAGAGAAATTTAGAAGGAAATACCCCAAACCAAAGTGGTGACAAATGGGAAAGATACCTGGAGCAAAGAGGCAGGGGAGAAGCTGTCTGCAGGTGAGCTCACGCAGTAAGCCACATCCCTCTCTCCTGCTTTGTCTCACCCTCAGTCTGTATTTTTACACCCCATCAGCTTCTTGTTTCAATTCTCTACTGCGAGAGAAAATGAAAAGAAATTTGGATAAAGGCGATGCAGTCCAAGAACAAGTGGTAGAAGTCTGGATCCTATTTGGCCCTAAGGTCCCTAAGATCAAGGCATGTGTGCCCTTCCTATGTTTTCACTCACAGGTATACCGTGCTTCGTCTTCCTCTTGAAGTCCAAGTATGGTAGTCAGAACCAGACCCACCCTCAGCAGTGGGCAACAAAGGGGACACAGACCCTGTCCTGCTTCCTTCTTGATGCCTACAGCAGCAAGGTCGGGACAAACAAAATCACCTGCAGAAAGACACACAGTGCACACTAACAAGTATTTGATATAGCCACGGTGCCTGATGAGAATGTCCCTGTCCAATGTCAGGGATTCATTGTGACACATATTGCAATCTACTGACGGTACAAAATGGTTAATGCACAATGCCTACCTGCAAGGTTGAAGGATCAAGTCTATCCGGAGGCACCTTAGAAGAAAATTCTGGAGAACCAACCCTTGGGAGCACAGTTCTATGTCAAAGCACATGAGGCTTCCATGAGCTGGAGTTGGCGAGACAGTAATTGCCTTTTGTTTTGCTTTGTTTTTTAATAGGCCTTTAACTCAGCAGTCCATAACAACTTCCATCCTGGGGGCTTGTGTTTCCGCACCTGGAAGTAGATGGCATAATGACATCCAGCAGCAGAAATCCAATCCATTGGTTACAGAGTCCATACAAAACACTGCCAAAATAATGTCCACAACAATGAAGAAATGTTAAAGATTAGACACACCACATTATAGTAAACACTATCATTTATATAAGTTAAAGATACATTCATTGTTGCCAAGCCTAATTCTCTTTTTTAAAACATATCTGAACAGTCTTTTTGAGACTCATCCAGTCTGAAGAATATTGATAAACAGATAAGTAAATTGTTCAGGACCACAACTGGGAAAGTTGAATTTCAGTTGACTGATGACAACAATAAAATTTCATTTGAACTGTGCAAGAGGCTACCCCCCCCAAAAGATGGAAGGGTGGGTCTCTGCTTGGCAGAGTTTTCATAATATACTTTTTTCCCTCTAGTGGACATACATAAAGTCACTCCAAATTAGTGCATCCAGTGGCATTGCTGGGGAAGTTTCTCTTGGTCATAGTGAATGTTTTCATAAAAGCAGTCCCCCTCAAACCTCATTTTTTGTGTGATGACAATCTAAGAGGGCAGCATGTGTGAGATTTCACTTCCTGTTTGGGAAATACTACAGAAAATGTTATGATGTTGAACACAGCTTACAAGGACAGCACTGAGGGAAAAATTCAAGTGTACAAGTGGTTTCTCATTTTTTAAAAGATGATATGCCTATTGGTGACAAATTGGCACCTGGACATCTGTCAACTTCCTGCATGCATGGAAATGTTGGCTTGCACTTCGTGTGGACTTCATCCCACCAGATCAGACTTTTAATCAAGCTTTCTATTTAGAGGTTCAGAAAATATTGTGTAACAGTGTTACCAAAAACTCCTGATTTGTGGCAGACAGTAGACTGGTTTTGTCACAACAAGGCACCTGCTCATGCAGTCATCTCAATGTTCCACATTTTGGCAAAAAAAAAAGAAAGAAAGAAAAAGAAAAATGAAGAAGACTATCTCTCCCATGCCCCACACCTTACTCACTGACCTCTCTCCATGTGACTTCTTTTTGTTTCTGCAATTGAAGAGGAACATGAAAAGATAGTGATTGGTGGACACAGAAGAGATGAAGAAAAAATGAGGAGGTTCTTGTCAACCATCAAAACAGATGAGTTTGAAAAATGTTTCCTAGAATGCAATTGCACTTTCGACAAATACATTAAGTGTAATGGAATAGTACTTTGAAGGTGATAAGTTGTCTTGTTAAAAGAAAATAAATATATACTATTGAAATAATATTCTGGGTTTTGCTTGTTTATTTGTTTTTATTTGGTTCCTCCTTATGTAGGAAAATGTTGGCCTTTAACAATGTCCTATGAATATATTCATTCTTGCTATTATTTTAGAAAATCTTTATCTTAATGTTTTGGAATATTTACTGGTTTTGTTTTTCTCCAATATTGGTGACTAAACAAATACCTCATCCATATTTCAATGGCAAAATCGAGCCCAGACTATAACAAATATGTGAGATGCATATACATGTATATAGACTTATACTGAAACTTGTATGCAAATATTACAACCATTTACCCATTTACATCTATTTTTCCTTTTTCATTTCTTAAGTACTTGTGTGTAACTAAGCAGCCTTGACAGCACAATGGATGGCATCCTGGGTTTCTAATCACAAGTCAAAAATTCAAACACAGTTACTCCCTGAGGGGGTGGGGGAGAATAGACTCTCTACTCCTGGAAAGACTTACAACCTTAAAATTAAACAAACAAACAAATGTAACTGTACTCTGTCCTATAGGCTTTCCAAGTGTCAGAATCAACTTAATGGCAGATTGTATAGTCATATTACTATTTATTAAAATTCTAGCATTGCTAAAACATAGGCCTGTGTTATGTGCATTAACAAGTTAGCTAAGGAGATGACCTCCCATATTATTTTCACTGCTTGAATTAAACTATCTTCTTTCAAAATGGGGAATATTTGAGTTTCATCTGTAAAAAAAAAAAATCCAGGGGGTTAAAGTTAGTACTAAAAGACAGTGATCCATAATTAGCAGGAGACAACCTTTCTTCACTGCTATGCTTCCAACAAAAACAAGACAGAAAAGCACCTACCTAAGCAACAGCAGTCAAATGCTGAAGGCCTGGAAAGCCTGGATAATTATTCTATTCAATCTAGACACTTATCATTCATCCAAATGTGAGAAGCCTTGATTGACAAAAACAAGGTGCTTCCCTTGCTAACGTGTAATGTCAGAATGCAAGTTCCTTGATTTGTAATTTTCTGCTGGCCATTGTGCTATAATAACTCATTGCAGAAGCAGCTGACTTTTTTTCTAAGATGGTCTTGACACTTTCAGAGTTACTTTAAGAGGAGAAAAAATGCTTTGATAATTCACTTTCAGGGAAAAGAAAAAGAAACTGGCCATTGAATCCAAGCTTAAAACAAATCAGAGAGACCATAATCACATTCATTCACTCATTCATTTATCCATTGAATGGCTATTATATGTGTATATATATATATATATATATTTAGCGCGTGCAAGAGAGAGAGAGAGAGAGAGATAACAGGAAGCCCAGAGGTATAAGTAGTTAAGCCCTCTACCACTAACTGAAAGGTTAGCAGTTTGAAGTCACCCACACTCTCATTTATTTGAAAGAAAAAAAGGACCAAGTGGTTGGTTTTCATAAAGCTTATATATAGCCAAGAAAATTATGGAGTGAAATTTTACTCTGCCATGTATCACTTCTTTGAGTTGGGGACTGGTGTGTGTGTTGTGTTGTGTGT